>AWOL01S0057938.1:15743-29152 GCA_000715115.1 Nicotiana otophora
TTTCACTCCGCATGTGCAAATATCAATAGTAACAATAGCACGGAAGAAACCTCGTGCAACCCCATAACAACAACCGCACAGCAGAAACCTCGTGCATCACAATAACCACAACCGCACCGCAGAAACCTCGTGCATCACAATAATAACAACCGCACGGCAGAAGCCTCGTGCATCACCACAACAAGTATAGCAACAACAATAATAATAATACAAAGTACGACAAGTAAATCAACTCAAGAACTTTAAATCACAAAGAAACGGTAGAACCAATTCACAAGGAATAACCACAGTAAAGAATGTTAGGCGTAATGAGAACAACTCAACAAGGGAAAACTAATATGTAGCAACAATCCCACAATATACATTTCAACAACAGGGAAGCTAACACGAGTCAAATAATTCCAAATAAAACAAGTCGACTAAGATGTAGGATATCTAACTTCTTTTAAGGTTGAGAAATTGCGAAGGATATTCAACAATTCAATTAGGGATAAGCAGCGAAAAGATAATCATAACCTCAATTAAGATTGAACAATTATAGGATGAGATAATAATAATTCCAAATAAAGATAAGCAGTTATGAAACGATAGCATGATAATAAAGGAGGTAAAATCTTCAGTTAAGTCAACTAAGAGCCAAATAGGCAATAAGAGTGAATCCTGAAGCAATTAATTCTAATTAAAGAATGTAGAGGTGAAACTAGTAAATAAGAACTAAAATCATATTAAGAACAACTTCATACTCGATGAATATATGGACCTAAGAATCCTAAAAGGCCAACTTTTCACAAATAAGTCTGAGCACGCACACGTCACCTTGCGTACATGGACTACAATCAACATAGAAGACTCAAATCCTAAGGAGAAATCCACCACACAAGGTTAGGAAAGATACTTACCTCAAAGAAGACAAATCGATACTCAACAATGACCTTCTCGGGTGAAATGACCTCCGAACGGCTCAAATCTAATCAAAATGACTTCAAAGCACAAATGAAAATCATAAGAAACTATTTCGGATCATAAAGCTTCAATCTTTATCAAAATCTAAAAATCGGTCCAAAAGTCGATCCCTGGGCCCGCACCTCGGAACCCAACAAATATTACAAAACACAAACACCCATTCCGATACAAGTTCAACCATACTAAAATTATCAATTTCCGATGCCAATTCGTCCCTCAAATCATGATTTTTCATTTTGAAACTTTTCTTCAAAAATCACCATTTTCCCCAATTCAAAACCCAAATTAAATGATAAAAATAAATATAAAATCACGAAATATAATAAATTCTAAGTGAAGAACACTTACCCAATCGATTTTCTTGAAAAACTCACAAAGCATCGCTCAAAACCGAGCTCTAGAACTCCAAAAATGTTAAAAATGGCTAACCCTCGAAATAGAGAACTTATATTCTGCCCAGGTGTTTATGCATCGCGATCGCGGAAGAGGAGCTGTGATCGCAAAGAGGAAATGGCTACTGCCAGAATTGGTGTTGTGCGATCGCGAACAAAAATGCATGATCGCGAAGAAGGAAAATAATGGCCCAGGAACTGGGCTACGCGAACGCGAAGGAGGGGAAAGCACACTTACTCGTTCGCGGATAAAAAAGTGCGAACGCGTAGAGGAAATGATCACTAGCTCCCAACTCCTAGTTTCTACTACGCGAACGCGAATGTGGAGCAGCGAACGCGAAGAAGAGAAGGGAAAACTTACGCGATGGCAGATAGAAGCTTGTAAATGCGAAGAAGAAATATTCACTCCTCCAAAATTACTCTCCGCGAACGCGAAGGAATGGACGTGAACGCAAACGTGATTAAGGGAACCAGATGACGAAAAATAGCAGTTCAAAAATAGAAGGAAATGACCCGTAGCCCATCCGAAACACACCCGAGGGACCCCGTCCAAACATACTAACAAGTTCCATAACCTAACACGGACTCGCTCGAGGTCTCAAATCACATCAAACAATGCCGGAAATACACATCACACCATGAATCTAACTTATCAACTTCCAAAACTTCCAACTTCTTAAACTCGTGCCGAAACCTATCAAACCAACCCGGAATGACATCAAATTTTGCAAGAAAGTCCCAAATAACATAACAGAGTTGTTCCAACTCTCAGAATTGCATTCCGACCCCGATATCAAAAAGTCCACTTCCGGTCAAAATCTCCAAAAATTTGACTTTCTCCATTTCAAACCTAAATCAGCTACAAACCTCAAATTCCCAGTCCAGACACGCTCCAAAGTTCAAAATCACCCAACGGAGCTAACGGAACCGACAAAACTCTATTCCGGAGTCATCTTTACATAGTTCCAACTACGGTCAAAATTCTAAGACTTAAGCTTCTGTTTTAGTGACCAAGTGTCCCAAATCACTCTGAATCATCAGGTAACTGAATTCAACCACATTTGCAAGTCAATACACATAATAAGAAGCTGCTCAATGCGTTATACTGCCGAACGGGACTTAAATTCTCAAAACGACTGGATGGGTCGTTACAGGCACTTGCGAGATATCATCTCGTATTCCCAAAAGTAAATGCTCAACATGGGATCTGTAACGACCCTACCGGCCGTTTTGAGAGTTATAGCCCCGTTATCCCCATTTCTACTTCTTTTTGTGTTACTCAGCTATATTATGTTATATCGAGTTAGTTGGTACGGGACCGGAGTGGTTTTCAGAGTGAATTGAGATACTTAGTCTCTTAAGTAGAAACTTAAGTTAGAAAAGTCAACTGGATGTTGACCTATGTGTAAACGATCTCGGATTTGAATTCTGATGGTTCTGTTCACTCCGTTAGGTGATTTTGGACTTAGGAGTGCATCCGGAATGTGATTTGGAGGTCCGTGGTAGATTTAGGCTTGAATTGGTAAAATTGGAAATTTGGCGATTTCGGTCGGCAGTCAAAAAAATTGATATCAGGGTCGGAATGGAATTCTTGAAGTTGGAGTATGTGCGTAGTGTCATTTGTGATGTGTGTGCAAAATATGAGGTCATTCAGATGTGGTTTGGTTGGTTTCAGCATCAGTTATCGAATTTGGAAATTTAGAAGTTCTTAGGATTGAATCCGAGGGTAATTTGATGATTTGATGTTGTTTTGAGTGATTCGAATGTTCGACTAAGTTAGTATGTTGATATATGACTTGTTGGTATTTTTGGTTGAGGCCCCAAGGGCCTCGGGGTGATTCTAGGTAGTTAACGGATTTGTCGAAGTTGGAAAATGCAGTTTGCACATGCGGAAGAAAAAGTCGCAAGTGCGAGGCCGTTGGTATGCATGGGGATTTCGCAGGTGTAGGCAATGCTGGGCTAGGCAGGTTGCACAGGTGCGAGTTGGAGTTCGTATCTGCGAGCCCGCAAGTGCGAAACCTAGGGCGCAGATGTGGAAAGGGAGATGGTGGGCGGGCTTCGCAGGAGCAGAGGAAAAGTACATGTGCGCCTTCGCAGGCGCGAGCATTTTATGCACAGATGCGGAAAATTGTGAGGCCAGGCTGGAGCGCAGACGCGAAGGATTTGGCCGCACCTGCGAGCCCTCATGTGCGAGGCTGGAGCGCAGGTGCGAAAGCTGGGGAATTAAGTGGAGTTCGCGGATGTGGCACCTTAACTGCAGGTGCGGTCCCACAGGCACGGAACAAGAGCCTGCAAGTGCGGAAAACTTGGGCAGAAACCGTAAATAGAACCCTTCGCGAATTTGGTTCATTTCCACCATTTTCAAGTCGGTTTGTGGAGCTATTGGAGTGATGTTTGAAGGGTGATTCAAGGTCTATCAGTGAGGTAAGTTTCTTGAGCCCCAATACTTGTATATATGGTGATTTTCCATTTCTTAGTCATTGTAATTAGTGAAAATAAGTGGTTAGGGCTTGGAATATTTGGAGATAAGTTAAGGATGTGAAGGACCAAACGATGTCGTATTTTGATGGATTCGGTATGGATAGACTCGTGAGGGAATGAGCTTTCCAGTTTTTTAAAATTTCTCAGATTTCGAGACGTTGGCCCGAGGGCCGGGTTTGAGCCAATTTCGGGTTTTGGTCTAATTTTGTAGCTTTTCTTGTGGAATTCATTCCATTAGTGTGTGATGGTATTGTACTGATTGCTAATAGATTCGGAGAATTTGGAGACCGAGTCCAGAGATGAGGGCATCCCGGAGTAGGAGTTTTACGTTGCTAAGGTAAGTAACAGTTTTAACTCTAGCTTTGAGGTTATAAACCCAGAGAATTTGATATCGTGTGACTGTTTTGAAGTGATACCCACGCTAGGTGACGAGCGTGTGGGTGTGCACCGCAAGGGATTGAGACTTGGTCCATCCCATGATGCTGTGAGGCCTAATGGCTATTATCTATGGTTATGTATTTATTTGTTGTTGAACTTCTTTGCCTTCATGTTGGAGATCATGCTTTGGCTTTATTCATGCTCACATTCTTTGTACTCAGTCAGAGAAATTATTGTACATGTTTTCCTCAATCTCTATTATTTTCTAATATGCTGTAATACTTGATGTGGGTTGTGTTCCCTTATTGTTGATGATGGTGAGGCTAGTAAGGTACATGATTGATTGTGGCCGAGGGCCTGGTTGTGAGGATATCAATACCATAGCACGTGTGTTGTCCCCGCAGCACGTGAGTTGACCGTGCGGGTCCAGGTATTGATACCTTAGCGCGTGAGTTGTCCACGTAGAACGTGAGTTGACTGTGCGGATCCAAGTATTGATATGATGGCATATGAGTTGGCTGTGCTTAGCGCTTGGGCTTTGGGAGCCCCTCCGGAGTCTGTAGGCACCCCAGTGAGCGCAGAGTGTTGAGCATTTTGAATGTTGAGTGCTGAGTGTGAGTGATGAGTGATGGAGTGACACTACTGTGAGGTTGTATTTATTTGTGCTATTGCAGCATTTATCTGTTAAACCTCTTTGTGGAAGTTACTAATTTATGGAATTTACCTGTTTATTTCTGTTTATATTTAAATTGTGAAAATGAATAATTGGAGTGTTTTACTTAGCTCGCCACTATTGATCAGTTCCTTAGTTATTTCTGTTACATGCTGAGGTGGTTGCACTCATACTACACCCTGCACTTTATGTGCATATCCAGGTGAGTTACAGCGGAGCGATCGTTGAGTTCAGGCCGGTTATCTGTGGAGATTGCAAGGTAGCTGCTAGCGTCCGCAGGACCTTGTTACTCCTTTTGTCATTTCTTCTTTTGGACAGTTAGACAATTTATATATCTTAGTTTATAATTTTAGACGCTCATGACTTAGTGACACCCCGATGTTTGGGGCTCGTTTTTGTATTTCTATAATTATATTTACAGTTGATTTAGTTTATGAAAAATTCAAATATTGGAAATGTTTTATTAAATCCTTTTAATCGGTTTAGTAGTAATATTTTGGGAAGTAGACTTGCCTTGTAACACGATAGGCGCCATCATGACTATGGTTAGATTTTGGGCTATGACAAGTTTTTATCAGAGACTAGGTTACATAGGTCTCACGAGTCATGAGCGGGTTTTGTAGAGTCTTGCGGATCGGTACGGAGACGTCTGTACTTATCTTCGAGAGGTTGCAGAACCTTTAGGAAAATTTCACATTCTTGGATGCTTATCGTGCATTCTGTGTATTCTAGTATCTAAACATCTGCATTTCATTCTCTCACAGATGGTGAGGACTCGTGCTACCGGTCAATAGGGACAACCACCAGTTCAGGTCGCGAGAGGCCGAGGCCACGGTAGAGGCCGTGTTAGGGTCAGAGGTGCAGCCCGTACAAAAGCTGGGGTAGTACCTGGAGATCCACCGGTTGTCCCAGATCAGGATCAGGCTCTAGTTGTTGATGCACCAGCTCAGACACCACCTGTGCCTATTGTGATTCCAGGCCTTCAGGAGGCCCTAGCCAAGATTCTGACAGCATGTACCGGCCTTGCTCAGGCGGTCTCTATCTTGACGGCCGCAACTACTCCTCAGGCTGAGGGAGGCACTCAGAGTCCCATCGCTCGCACACCCGAGTAGGTTGTTCATGGACTTCAGACAGTGGAGGCACCACCAGCCCAGCCAGTTATAGCTGCATAGGATTATGCGGTTCCTACTATGCCTGAGGATGATCAGCATAGGTTGGAGAGGTTTGGGAGACTCTCGCCACCACCTTTTAGTGGCACAGAGAGAGAGGACGCTCAAGACTTCTTGGATAGGTGTCAGAGGATACTCCGTACTGCTGGTATTCTGGACACTTGTGGGGTCTCATTCACTACCTTTCAGTTTTCTAGGGCTGCACTCAGATGGTGGGAGACTTACTAGAGGTGTAGGCCTGTTGGCGCAGCACCCCTTACTTGGCAACAATTCTCTGTTCTTTTTCTGGAAAAGTTTATACCTGAGTCCCGCAGAGAGGAGCTGCACAAGCAGTTTTAGCAGCTTCGCCAAGGGTGAGATGTCTGTTACACAATATGAGATGCGATTCTCTGAGTTAGCTTGTCATGTGGTCTGGTTGGTTCCCACAGATCGAGAGAGGATCAGGAGGTTTATAGATGGCCTCGATTTTTAGCTTCGATTGCTTATGACCAGGGAGAGTGTATCTAGGGTTACCTTGGATGAGGTTGTCGACATTGCTCGACAGACTGAGATGGTTTGAGGTCAGGAGAGGGCTAAGAGGCCTCGTGGTCAGGGTGGTTTCAGTGGTGCTCCTCAGGGAGGTCAGTTTTAGCAGGATCAGTTTCAGCAGAGTCAGTCATCATTCAGTGCATTGCCAGCACATGGTTCTCATTTTGCTCTGCCCGCTCAGGTATCATCGGGTAATTCTTTTGGATATCAAGAGCAGTAATTTTGTCAGAGGAGGGGTTGTTTTGAGTGCGGGGATTTAGGTCACATTGCGAGATATTGCCCTAGGCTGTTGGGTCGGACTCCATAACGGAGTACTCAGCCAATGGCATCAGCACCAGTTCCTCCACCACCCGCCTAGCCAGCTAGGGGTGGAGTTCAGCCAGCTAGGGGCGGAGCCCACTCAGCTATGGGTCGCCCGAGAGGGGGAGGTAGATCAGGGAGTGGTCAGTCCTGTTTCTATGCCCTCCCAGCTAGGCCAGACGCTATTGCTTTAGATGCTGTGATTTTAGGTATATTCTTCTGTTAGACTCGTTCGAGGACGAAAGTATTTTAAAGAGGGGAGGATGTAACGACCCGGCCGGTCATTTCGAGAGTTATAGCCCCGTTTTCCCCATTTCTACTTCTTTTTGTGTTATTCAGCTATATTATGTTATATCAGGTTAATTGGTTCGGGACTGGAGAGGTTTCAGAGTGAATTGACACACTTAGTCTCTTAAGTTGGAAAAGTCAACCGGATATTGACATATGTGTAAACGATCTTGGATTTGAACTCTGATGGTTCCGTTAACTCCGTTAGGGTATTATGGACTTAGAAGTTCATCTGGAATGTGATTTGGAGGTCCGTGGTAGAATTAGGCTTGAATTGGCGAAATTGGAAATTTGGCGATTTCGGTCGGCAGTGGAAACATTTAATATCGGGGTCGGAATAGAATTCCGGAAGTTGGAGTAGGTCCTTAGTGTCACTTGTGATGTGTATGCAAAATTTGAGGTCATTCAGACCTGGTTTGGTTGGTTTCGGCATTGGTTGCCGAATTTGGAAATTTAGAAGTTCTTAGGCTTGAATCCGAGGGTAATTGGATGATTGGATGTTTTTTTGAGTGATTCGAAGGTTCGACTAAGTTGGTATGTTGATATATGATATGTTGGTATTTTTTGTTGAGGCCCCGAGGGCCTCAGGGTGATTCCGGGTGGTTAACAGATTTGTTGATGTTGGAAAATGGAGCTGAAGCTACTGCTACTGCTATTTTCGCACCTGCGGAAGGAAGAGTCGCTGGTGCGAGGTCGCTGGTGCGCGTGGAGAGTTTGCAGGTTCTGGCAATGCTGGGCTAGGTAGGTTGCTCAGGTGCGATTTGGAGGTCACATCTTTGAGCCTGCAGGTGCAAAACCTGGGGCGCAGATGCAGAAAGGGAGATGCTGGGCAGGTTTCGCAGAAGCGGAGGAAAAGAGTAGGTGTGCCTTCGCAGGCACGAGAACTTTCTGCGCAGATGCAGAAAAATGTGAGGCCAGGCTGGAGCGCAGGCACGAAGTATTTGGCCGCACCTGCGAGCCCTCATGTGCGAGGCCTGGAGCACAGATGCGGTAGCTGGGGAATTAAGTGGAGTTTGCGGATGCAGCACCTTAATCGCAGGTGCGGTCCCGCAGGCATGGAAAAAGAGCCCGTAGGTGCGGAAAACTTGGGCAGAAACCATAAATAGAACCCTTCTCGAATTTGGTTCATTTTCACCATTTTCAAGTCATTTTGTGGAGCTTTTGGAGTGATTTTTGAAGGGTGATTCAAGGGCTATCAGTGAGGTAAGTTTCTTGAGCCCCAATACTTGTATATATGGTGATTTTCCGTTGTTTAGTCATTGTAATTAGTGAAAATGAGGGGTTAGGGCTTGGAATTTTTGGAGAGTAATTTAAGGATTTAAAGGACCAAACGATGTCGGATTTTGATGAATTTGGTATGGTTAGATCTGTGAGTGAATGAGCTTTCTAGTTTTGTAAAATTTGTCATATTTCGAGACGTGGGCCCGGGGGCCGGGTTTGAGCCAATTTCGGGTTTTGGTCTAATTTTGTAGCTTTTCTTGTGGAATTCATTCCATTAGCACGGATTGATTGTATTGTACTGATTGGGAATAGATTCGGAGCATTTGGAGACTGGGTCCAGAGACGAGGGCATCCTGGAGTAGGATTTTTACGCTGCTAAGGTAAGTAATAGTTTTAACTCTGGCTTTGAGGGTATAAATCCAGAGAATTTGCTATCGTGTGACTGTTTGGAAGTGATACCCACACTAGGTGACGAGCGTGTAGGTGTGCACCGTGAGGGATTGAGACTTGGTCCGTCCCGTGAGGCTATGAGGCCTAATGGCGATTATCTGTGGTTATGTGTTTATTTGTTGTTGAACTTGTTTTCTTTCATGTTAGATATCATGCTTAGGCTTTATTCATGCTCACATTATTTGTACTCAGTCATAGAAATTATTGTACATGTTTACCTCACTCTCTATTATTTGCTAATATGCTGTGATACTTGATATGGGTTGTGTTCCCTTATTATTGATGATGGTGAGGATAGTGAGGTACATGATTGAGTGAGGACAAGGGCCTGGTTGTGAGGATATTAATGCCATAGCGCGTGAGTTGTCCGCGTAGAACGTGAGTTGACCGTCGGGTCCAGGTATTGATTTCATAGCGTGTGAGTTGTCTGCATAGCACGTGAGTTGACCGTACGGATCCAGGTATTGAAAGGATGGCACGTGAGTTTTCCGTGCTTAGCGCTTGGGCTTTGGTAGCCCCTCCGGAGTCTGTACACACCACATTGAGCGTAGAGTGTTGAGTGTTTGTAATGTGGAGTGCTGAGTGTGATTGATGAGTGATGGAGTGACACTACTGTGAGGTTGTATTTATTTGTGTTGTTACTGCATTTATCTGTTAAACTTCTTTGTTGCATTTATTGAGTTATGGAATTTACCTGTTTATTTCTATTTATTTTTAAATTGTGAAAATGAATAATTGGAGTGTTTTACTTAGCTCGCCACTATTGATCAGTTCCTTAGTTATTTCTGTTACATGCTGAGGTGGTTGTACTCATACTACACCCTGCACTTTATGTGCATATCCAGGTGAGTTACAGCGCAGCGATCGTTGCGTTCAGGCCGGCTATCTGTGGAGATTGCAAGGTAGCTGCTAGCGTCCGCAGGACCTTGTTACTCCTTTTGTCATTTCTTCTTTTGGACAGTTAGACAGTTTATATATCTTAGTTTATAATTTTAGACGCTCATGACTTAGTGACACCTCGATGTTTGGGGCTCGTTTCCGTATTTCTATAATTATATTTAGAGTTGATTTAGTTTATAAAAAATTCAAATGTTGGAAATGTTTTAATAAATTCTTATAATCGGTTTAGTAGTAATATTTTGGGAAATAGGCTTGCCTTGTAACACGATAGGCGCCATCACGACCATGGTTAGATTTTGGGTCGTGACAGGATCTCCCGAGGTACCGCCTTGTAGTCCCAAAAGTAAATATGCAAGACAGGGGGATCTCCTGATGTACCGCCTTGTAGTCCCAAAGTAAATATGTAACAACAACAATGCTCCCAGGCCATCAAAAGTCATCACAATTCAATTCCCGACATAGCCCACCTTGTCTCGCCACGTGCACAATAATAAAGTAAATGCCCGCCTTGTCTTGCCGCACGCGCATAATAATATTTCCACCTTGTCTCGCCACATGCGTAAACCTATACACACACACACACATATATATACATATATATATATATATAGCCTGCCTTATCACACCGTATGTGCATAAATCAATTGTAACAATAGTACGGCAGAAACCTCGTGCAAACACCCGAACAAACCTCCCAACAATATAATGTGCCAATATCACATCTCATAAATTGCACCTCAAGTGCTCAGATATTACCACTTCCTACAAAAATCAACAATACATTATTTTCCACCATAGGGAGCTCATGGATCGACCATAATGTGCACAAACATCTTAACAAAATATCCGAGAGTGAACAACTCAACAAAATAATATTTCACAAATAAATCAAGGTGGCAATCACACCAAATCATCGTATAAAAATAATTTCAACAAACAAGGATCTAGGCATGACAAATAGAGGATTTAATAACTGCCAATAATTTCCAATTTAATACATAAGTGTGTCTAAGGATTTTAACCAATGTAATTTGCACATATAAACCAAGTACGTACTCGTCACTTCGCGTACATAGTTTTCAATTACACAATTTGCATATAAGACTCAATGCTTAAGGGGTATTTCCCCACTCAAGGTTAGGCAAAATACTTACTTTTTTTTGAAATTATGCCGATATTCCAAAGTCGCTTTCTTGCTTGAATTGTCCTCCGAACCGCTCAAATCTATCCAAATTAACTGTATAACTTCATTAAAATTCATCGGAAACACTTTCGGATAATAAAATGTGGACTTCAAAATTTATTCTAAAAAATCAACAAAAGTCAACACGCGGCCCTCCTCTCGGAACCCGACATAATTTTTACAAAATACGAACACCTATTCCGATACGAGTTCAACCACACCAATTTTATCGAATTCCAACAACAAATCGTCCTCCAAATCATGAATTTCCATTTTTGAAAAGTTTTTACAAAAATTCTCATTTCCTTCATTAAACTCGAATTAAACGATGAATATAACCATAGGTTCATGAAATATAATCACTTTAGGATATAGAACACTTACCCCAACCAAGCTTGTGAAAAATTCCTCCACAATCGCCTAAATCCGAGCTCTAAGAATCCAAAACGAAAATGGCAAAATGACCATTTTTAGTCCTTAACATTCTGCCCAATTTTCGCTTCTGCGGACATCTTTCCGCATCTGCGGCCTTGCTTTTGCGAGCCAAAATGCGCACCTGCGCTGCCTCCGCTTCTGCGAGCAGAGTGGCCGCACCTGCGCTTGCGCTTCTGTGAAAATGTTTATACTTTTGCAGCCTTCTCCATTAGCCTTTCCCATCTCCCCTTCACTCGCTTCTGCGACCCGGACATCGCAGAAGCAATTGCATCAGCTGTCCAGAATTTCCAGCATCTCCAAATATCCAAAAATCGATCCGTTAACCATCTGAAATCCACCCGAGGCCCTCAGGACCTCTACCAACATGTACCAAAATATAATACAAACTTAGTCGAGGCTTTAAACCATCAAACAATGCTGAAATTACGAATCGCACATCGAATCGAATTATGAGTTTTCAAATCTTCCAACTTCTATATTTTGCGCCGAAATGTATCAAATCAATCCGAAATGACTTCAAATTTTGCGCACAAGTCATAAATGATGTAATGGAGCTATTCCAATTTCTAGAATCAAAATCCGACCTCGTTATCAAAAATTCAACCTTCGGTCGAACGTTCCAAAAATTTTCTATTTTCCAACTTTCGCCAAAATGCGTTGAATTGTCCTACGGACTTCCAAATCCGAACATACGCCTAAGTCCGTAATCATCATACAAAGATATTGCCATCATCCGAATTCCATTCCGGGGTTGTTTACTCACAAGTCAAATCTCCGATCAACTTTTTTCCTTTAAGTTTCAAAAATGAGAATTGTTCTTTTAATTTAATTCTGAATCTTCCGAAAATCAAACTCGACCACACACACGGGTTATAATACATATTACAAAGCTTCTCGAGACCTTTAGTCATTGAACGGAGCGTTAATTCATAAAACGACGAGTCGGGTCGTTACAATGGCATTTGATATTCGTTTATCATAGTTATTATTAATTACTTGATTAATTTAGCAAGGTCCTTGATTAAATTATGAGACTTATCATCATGATGGAGACCATGATAATGAGAGTAAAGTATCTTACAACTTAATCTAAATTTTCTTCTTGATCGTAGGATTATTAATTTAGATATTAGTAAACCGGTTAGATCAATATTTATGTGATCGTCTTTATGGGATAAAGATTAGTTGATATCATTAACAAAATCACATAAATAGATGATGCATATAGAGATATGATCATTGAACCGATTCATCGGATATTTCCTAATGGTTAGAATTACCAAAAACTATCAATAGGATATTCTCTTGAAGAATGTGATGTAAGATTTTCCTTTGACCTCATATCATCATAGTAATTGACAAGTTATTTATTGTGCTTTGATACTAGACACCTATGGCCCTAGGGCGATAGTTGAAAGGATATTGGGTATGATTAAATACTTGTAGAATTAGTGATTGATCAAGATGCAATCTGTCAACTCTTGGTAATGAGTTTAAGCTCCATGTTGTCATGAATTATAACCGACCAAATTAAGACCTTGGCCAGGGCCATTGAATGAAAAATTTCAACACGATATTTTTCGTTCAATTTGTTCACGGTTTTCATTGATCAAAGAGTTGATAGTAAAGATCGGTCTCAATGTGGATACACATAGAGTCTTCGCATTATCGAAGAAAACTCTGAAACGAAGCTCTCTTCACCAGGTACGTCTTAGATCCGATCTTTGACATGTAAATAAATTTTAAACACGATTAGTTCTGCCTAGGATTGTTATTGTCTTCCGTTGTGTGTTATGAACACCTATATGCAATCCAATAGATACAACACCATCACAACTTTACCTCTTCAAAAGATACGTCCTTCTTCAAGTATAATATTTCCTAAGAAAGTGTTAATTTCTCACTTATGTCCATCCTTGTAAGTATTTATTTAAAAGATTTAAGTGCATAAAAGTCGATCAACATTTTGGGGTTATTGTAGTTGTTCAATATTTAGCGTGGTTATTTTAGTCATTCAATATTTAGCGTGAAACATTCGTACTTTAATA
>AWOL01S0057938.1:31893-48501 GCA_000715115.1 Nicotiana otophora
GAAATAACGAAGACAACTTTGAAGAAGGGGTAAAGCTCAAGTTTTTGACGAGAAATGCAAGGCTACAATTATAAAAAAGGAACATGTATTTTCTCTCAAAAGATATGAGAAAATAGTGAGAGAACACGTGTTAATCAGTTGTCACGACCCAAAATCCCAACCCGTCGTGATGGCGCCTCACACTTGCTAGGCAAACCGGACATAACAATAAAGAATCAGAAATAATGGAAATTTGTAAAAATAGCATAAGTCTGAAATCTCAACATAACCAGATACCGCTAATACATGATAAACTCTCTAGAAACCGGTAAATACAGAGTCATGAGCTCTACAATGGAATTGAAGTCTGAAAATTAAATAACAATACTGTCTGAACTAAACCAACAGTACATAAGGAAAGACAAGTCAAGACTGCGGGCGAAAATGCAGCTCTACTTCATCTCTCGATACTCCGCTAAACAAGCAACTCCGTTACTGATATAGTATGAGTACAACTGATCCAATATACTCAATAAGCATCGTAACTAAGCTCGGCGAGGTAAAACAAGAAATAATTACAAGTAATACCTGCTATAACCTCTACAGTTTCATAAATTTAACAAGTATGGAACAAAGATGTGATCAAGTATAAAGCACAAAAGGAACTATCTCTCTATGTGTGTGTACGATTACTGTCACGACCCAAAATCACACCTGTCATTATGGCGCCTATCTTAATGCTAGGCAAACAGACAACCTCAATAAATCACGATTTGCTTTCAGTTTGAAAACATAATATTTTAATACAATACAAAAATCTCGTAAATACCGATACAAACACTCCCAAAACCCGGTGTCACTGAGTACATGAGCATCTAAATGATAATAATGTCTGACTGATAAAACACTGTCTGATAATATAGAACAATACAAAAACTATAAGGAAAGAGAGTTATGGTCTGCGGATATCAAGCAGCTACCTCGATAGTCTCCAACGGATAAAGCTTCGAAAAACAAGCAACTGCCGTGTACGAAAGTACCTGGATCTGCACACAAGGTGCAGGGTGTAGTATGAGTACAGCCAACTCAGTAAGTAACAATACTAAATAAAGAGCTGAAGATAGTGATGAGCTTCACAGCTAAGTCCAACTACAGTAATTTCCAACATAAAAAGGTAGGCATGCTTTCAAGTTCATCATCCAAAACTGAAATAGTAATTTCATGTCAAATTCAACTAAAACAGAAGATAATGTCTTTCAAATATTTCCAAAACAATGATATATGACAGCTGAAGTACAGCAATAATGAAATCAATGCATCCTCTCATAGAAACAATCACTCAGTCCTCCCATTCACTTCAACCTCACAATCATTCTTCCCTTACAATCACTCATTCCTCTCAATCCGTCAGCGCTCAACACTCAGCACTCGGTACTCTCACTCAATAGGTACATGTGCTCACTGGGGGTGTGTACAGTCTCCGGAGGGACTCCTTCAGCCCAAGCGCTATAACAAGCCAATCATGGCAAAAATCAATGAAACATACTGCGGCGTGCAGCCCGATCCCATAAATATCGTCACAATCAGTCCCTCGGCCTCACTCAGTCATCAACCTGTCCAATCTCTCGGGCTCTCAGAAATCATGATAAGGAGCCCAAATAGTAATGATATGATGCATCAATAATGAGCAATAGAGACTGAGATGTAATATGCACGTAAAATCATGACTGAGTATGAAACAACAATTTAGCAGATAATTCAATATGTACACGACCTCTATGGGTCCCAACAGTGTCAACACATGGTTTAAACATGATTTATAGGTCAATTTCTCAAATACATGAAAAATGTGCGGATATCAACAAATTATTCAACTACACAGTTCCATGGAACTGACCGAGTCACAATTCCTACGGTGCACGCTCACACGCCCGTCACCTAGCATGTGTGTCACCTCAAAACTGATCTCATAACACAAGTTCGGGGTTCCATACACTCAAAACAAGATTTAGAACTGTTACTTACCTCAAACCGTGAAATTCGTTATTCTGCAATGCCTTTGCCTCATGAATTGGTCTCCAAACGCCTCGAATCTAGCAACAAATAATTCGATTCAGTCAATACAAATTATAGGAATTAATTCCATACGAAAATACTAATTTTCCAACAAAAACATGAAATGTCACCCAAAACGCACTCGTGGGGTCCACACCTCGGAACCCAACAAACGTTGCAAAATATGAATGTCATTTAACCACGAGTCCCACCATACAAAGTTTACTAAATTCGGACATCAACTCGACCCTCAAATCTTCAAATTAAACCAAGAGGATTTTCTAAATTTTCCCACTTAAATCACCAATTAAATATTAAAAATAACCATGGATTTGGGTAATTTGACAAATATTGAGTTAAGAACACTTACCCCGTTGTTTTTCTTGAAAATCTGCCGTAAATCGCCTCTTCCCGAGCTCCAATTCGTCAATAATGGAAAATGGGACGAAGTCCCATTTTCAGAACTTAAACTTTCTATCCATGCATTCCTTCTTCGCGAACGCGACCCTTGCCTCGGGTTCGTGAAGCACAAAAATGTGCTGCCAATTGTTTCTTCTTCATGAATGCGAGCCTTGCTTCGCGAACGCGATGCTTCACCAGGCTGCTCAATCGTGAACGCGTCCTCTCCTCGCGAACGCGAAGACCAATTTCCCTTATGCCAGCTTTCCCCTTGGCAAACGCGAGGCCTCAATCGCGAACGAGTGCCGTCGATCTCGAATGCAAAGCACAAAATAGGCCAGTCCAAATTTCCCCTTCGCGAACGCATTAGTCCCCTCGCGTTCGCAAAGAACAACATCAGTACCACTAAACCAACAGCTGTAACCCATCCAAACTTGGTCCGAAACCACCCTGAAACACACTCGAGGCCCCTGGGACCTCAACCAAATATACCAACAAGTCCCAAAACATCATACAAACTTAGTCAAAGACTCCAATCACATCAAATAATGCTAAAAACACGAATCACATCCCAATTCAAACCCAACTAAATTAGAAAATTCCAACTTCTACATTCGACGCTGAAACCTATCAAATCAAGTCCGATTGACCTCCAATTTTGTACACAAGTCATAAATGACATAGCGGAGGTATTCCAATTCTCAGAATCGGATTTTGACCCCGATATCAAAAAGTTAACTCTCTGGTCATACTTTCAAACTTAAATTTCTATTTTAGCCATTTCAAGCCTAATTTAACTACGAACTTCCAAGTAATTTTTCGGACACGCTCCTATGTCCAAAATTACAATACGGAGATATTGGAATCATCATAATTCTATTTCGGGGTCGTTTAGACATAAGTCGACATCCGGCCACTATTTCAACTTAAGCATTAAACCTTGGAACTAAGTGATCCAAGGTTTAGCGCAGTATGTGCTTGATCGTGTCCTACGCCTTTGGAATGTATCCATACAGCTATGAGATCATTCGCCCTCGTGAGACTATGCCAGAAGCCTATGAGGCTGCGGCAACGGGTATTGGAGGCGTAGATGGATGATTATATAGCAAAGGCATAGCAGCAACACTACTGTGGCTTTTGTCCCCTTACTTGTACTCTTCCTTTGTGGTTTTTCTATTTCTGATTTTTGTAAAAGATAAATATATATATATATATATATATATATATATAAAATAAAATAAAATAAAAGTGTTCTAATTCAGTCCAAAACCTCACTGGACCCGAACCAATTACCCTGGCAAGTCACATAACAACTGTAAAGTATAAATTGAGTAGTAAATGGGGGAACGAGGTTGTAATACTCAAAACGACTGGCCGAGTATTTACATTCTCCCCCTCTTAAATAAACATTCATCCTCAAACAGGTTTAGAATCATACCTGGAGCCTCAAATAGGTGTGGATATTTTCTCTGCATCTCCCGCTCAATCTCCCAAGTAGCTTCTCTGACTGGATGGCCTCTCCACTGCACTTTCACTAAAGCTATGTTCTTTGATCTCATTTTTCGAATATGCCGATCTAAAATGGCCACCGGCTCCACATCATAAGTCAAATTACCACCCAACTACACTGTGCTGAAATCCAAAACAAGAGACGGATCTCCGACGTACTTCCGGAGCATATATACATGAAACACTGGATGAACACCCGATAGACTAGGTGATAAAGCAAGTTAATAAGCCGTGAATGGAAGAAACTGGTCCCAAGAAGCCCAAAAATCAATGACACAGGCGCATAGCATATCCTCAAATATCTTAATAGTGCGCACAGATTGTCCGTCCATTTGAGGGTGAAATGTCGTACTCAACTGAACCTGTGTGCCCAATTCTCGCTGCACTATTTTCCAAAACTGTGATGTAAACTACGTGCCCCGATCTGAAATGATGGACACTAGCATACCGTGAAGATATAAATCTCAGTCAACCGCTCCGAAGAATAAGTAGTACCAACTGAAATAAAATGCACGGGCTTGGTCAACCGATCTACAACCAACCAAACAGTATCAAACTTCATCAAAGTCCATGGGAGCTTAACTACGAAGTCCATGGTAATACACTCCCACTTACACTCCGGAATTTCAAGTATCTGAATCAATTTGCCCTGTCTCTGATGATCGTACTTCACCCGTTGACAATTTAAACACCGAGCTACAAACCCAACTATATCTTTCTTCATTCGCTTCTACCAATAGTGCTGCCTCAAATCTTGATAAGTCTTCGCGACACCTAGATGAATGGAGTACCGCGAACTGTGAGCCTCCTGGAGAATCAACTCACACAAACCATCTACATTAGGCACACATTGTCTGCCCTGCATCCGTAATAAACCGTCATCCCTAATAGTGACTTCCTTGGCATCACCGTGCTGAACCATTTCCTTAAAGAAAACCAGATGAGGCTCACCATATTGACTTTCTATGATACGATCATAAAGAGAATACTGAGAAACCACACAAGCCAAAACTCAGCTTGGCTTGGAAATATCCAATCTAACAAACTGGTTTGCCAAGGCCCGAACATCCAAGGCTAAAGGCCTCTCTGCTACTGATAAGTATGCTAAGCTGCCCAAACTCTTCGCCTTATGACTCAAGGTATCGGCCACCACATTGGCCTTTTCGGGATGATAGAGAATGGTGATATCATAATCCTTAAGCAACTCCAACCACCCCCGCTATCGCAAATTAAGATCCTTTTGTTTAAACAAATGTTGTAGACTCCAGTGATCTGTATAAACCCCACAATAGACACCGTACAAATAATGCCGCCAAATATTTAAGGCATAAACAATAGCTGCTAACTCAAGGTCGTGGATCAGATAAATTTTCTCATGTACCTTTAACTGTCTGGATGCATAGGAAATCATCTTACTGTCTTGCATCAGCACTGCGCCGAGACCAATACGCGATGTGTTATAATACACAATATAAGACCGTGAACCTGTAGGCAACATCACTACTGGGGTTGTAGTCAAAGTTGTCTTGAGATTTTGAAAGCTCTCTTCACACTCATCCGACCACCTGAACGGAGCACCTTTCGGGGTCAATTTAGTCAAAGGCGATGCAATAGATGAGAAAACCTCCATAAAGCGACGATAATAACTGGCCAAGCCGAGAAACCTCCGAATCTCAGTAGCTGAAGATGGCTTGGACCAACTCTGCACTGCCTCTATCTTCTTCAGATCCACCTTAATTCCTTTACTGGACACTATGTGTCCCAAGAATGCCACAGAACTAAGCTAGAACTCACACTTAGAAAATTTGGCATACAGTCTCTCATCTCTCAGCCTCTATAATACAATACCCAAGTGCTTTGCATTCTCCTCTTGGCTACGTGAGTACACCAGGATATCATCAATAAATAATACGACAAATGAATCAAGATATGGCTGGAATACACTATTCTTCAAGTGCATAAATGTTGTTAGGGCATTGGTCAGCCCAAAAGACATCATGAGAAATTCATAGTGACCATAACGGGTCCTGAATGCCATTTATAAAATATCCGAATCCCGAATTTTCAACTTGTGATACCTTGATCTCAAATCAGTTTTGGAGAATACCCTCACTCCATGAAGCTGGTCAAATAAATCATCAATACGTGGTAAAGGATACTTGTTCTTGATTGTAACTTTATTCAACTGCGTGTAATTGATGCACTTCCGCATAGTACTATCTTTCTTTTTCACAAACACAACCGGTGCATCCCAAGGCGACACACTACGCCTAATAAACCCCTTATGAAGAAGTTCGTGAAGTTTCTCTTTCAATTCTTTCAATTCAGCTGGTGCTATACAATACGGAGGAACAGAGATGGGTTGAGTTCCCGACATCAAGTCAATACCGAAATCAATATCCCTATCAGGTGGCATACTCGACAGGTTTGTAGGAAATACATTCAAAAAATCTCGCACTACCGGTACTGAATCAATAGTAGGAGTATCTACATCAACATTTCTTACAAATGCCAAATATGATAAACATCCCTTCCCAACCATACGTTGGGCCTTCAAATAAGATATTAACATGTTGGGAACATAATCTAGAAAAACTCTCCATTCGACATTCGGCAACCCCGGCATCACCAATGTCGCGGTTTTTATGTGACAGTCTAGAATAGACTGATATGGAGACAACCAATCCATACCCAGGATTTCATCGAAATCAACTATACTGAGCAATAAAAGATCAACTCTACTCTCCAGTCCCCCAATAGTTACCACACACGACCGATACACACGGTCTACAATAATAATATCTCCCACCGATATAGATATACAAATAGGTAAAACTAAGGACTCACGAGGCATATCCAGATAATGAGTAAAGTATGATGATACATACGAATAAGTGGAACTAGGGTCAAATAATATAGAAGCTTCCCTGTGGCACACTGAGACAATACTTGTGATCACTGCATCTGAAGCAATAACATCTGGCCTGGCAGGAAAAGCATAGAATCGGGCCTGACCTCCACCTGATCGGCCTCCCCCTCTTGGGCAACCTCTAACTGATTGACCCCCACCCCGAGCGGGCTAGGCATGTGGCGAAGTAACTGGTATGGAAGTCATAGTCTGATTTCTCTGCTGTACTGGACCTCCTGGACGATGAGGACACTTCCTCCACATATGCCCAAACTCCCCGCACTCAAAGAAACTCCTTGGTACTTCTGATGGTGAGGACTGAATCGGGCCCCGAGAAACAGAATAACCGCTATAAGCACCCGGTGAAAATGAACCCTAAACAGAAGGAGAACGGGATGAACTCTGGGCTGAAAGGGCACTAAGAGATGACTAACCCTGATGAGAACTATATGAACCATGGATGGATGATGCACCACGGTGAACTGTACAACCCGTCTGAGCGTGCCTGTAAGGACGACCCCTACTGTGGTAAAACTAACTCCCTGAAGAATCACCGTTGAAACCACCCGGTCCATGAGGCCTATTAGCCTCCCTCTCTCCACGCTCCTGGCTATAGAACATCTCTATCTGTCGAGCAATGTCAACCACCTTGTCAAAGGTAGCACCAGATACCCTCTCCCTAGTCATAAATAATCGCAGCTGATATGTGAGGCCATCAATGAACCTCCTAATCCTCTCCCTATTAGTGGGAACCAACCAAACTACGTGATGACCCAACTCAAAAAATCTCATCTCGTACTGTGTCACAGACATGCCATTCTGACGTAACTGCTCAAACTATCTGCACAGCTCCTCTCTGCGAGACTGCGGTACGAACATCTCAAAAAAGAGAACCAAGAACCCATGCCATGTAAGTGGTGCTGCATCGATCGACCTGTGCCTCTCATAAGCCTTCCACCATCCGAAGGTAGCCCCATAAAATAGAAAAGTGGTGAACGAGACCCTAGTGGTCTCCAGAATACCCGTTGTCTGAAGCATCCGCTAGCACTTATCCAGAAAGCCCTGAGCATCCTCTGACTCAGTACCGCTAAATGATGGAGGTCGAACCCTTACAAATCTCTCAAGTCTCCTCTGCCCATCATCAGCCATAATAGGGACTACCGGGGCCTGAGTAGTTGCAACCGGCTGGGCTGGTTGTGCCCCCGGTATCTGAAGTTCCTGCACTACCTGCTCTGGAGTATGGGAAATAGGGGTATGAGTACCTCCCTCGGCTTGAAAAGTGGCTGGTGCGGCCTGAGCCGAAATCACCTGAGCAGGGCCTATGCAAACAGTCAATATCTATGCTAGAGCCTCGTAAAGGCCTAGAATCACAATAGGCAGAGCTGGTGCCTGAGCTGTTCCCGCCGGCTCAACTATATCTGGAGTCTGCTCCTGAACTAGAGCAACTGGTGGTGCTACATGTGCTGGTCCAACTGTTATACCAACTACACCTCGACCTCTACCTCGCCCTCGGCATCTACCACGACCCCGACCTCTCGCGGCCCTAACTGGTGGCACTAGTGGATGACAGTCCGATCTGGTAGTATGTGTCCTTACCATCTCTGAGAGAATAGAATACTAGAAATTTAGTTTCTGTAATCAACAAATTCGTATGACAGAATACAAGAAAGTAAAATTTCCTAAGGGTTGGACAACATCTCAAAGATAAGTACAGACGTCTCCGTACCGATCCGCAAGACTCTACTAAACCTGCTCATGACACTTATGTAACCTAGGTTCTGATACCAACTATTCACGACCCAAAATCATACTTGTCGTGATGGCGCCTATCTTAATACTAGACAAACCGACAACCTCAATAAATCACGATTTCCTTTAAGTTTGAAAACATAATATTTAAATACAATACAAAAATCTCGAAAATACCAATACAAACACTCCCAAAACCAGTGTTACTGAGTACATGAGCATCTAAATGATAACAATGTTTGACTCATAAAACGCTGTCTGAAAATATAGAACAGTACAAAAACTAAAAGGAAAGAGAGTCAAGGTCTGCGAACGTCAAGCAACTACCTCAATAGTCTCCAACGGATAAAGCTTCAAAAAACCAGCAACTACCATGTCCGAAAGTACCTGGATCTGCACACGAGGTGCAGGGTGTAGTATGAGTACAACCAACTCATCAAGTAGCAATACTAAATAAAGAGCTGAAGATAGTGATGAGCTTCAAAACTAAGTCCAATTACAGTAATTTTCAACATAAGAAGGTAGGCATGCTTTCAAATTCATCATCTAAAACTCAAACAGTAATTTCATGTCAAGTTCAACTGAAACAGAAGATAATGTCTTTCAGAATTTTCAAAACAGTGATATATGGCAGCTGAAGTACAACAATAATGAAATCAATGCATCCTCTCAGAGCAACAGTCTCTCAGTCCTCCTATTCACTCCAACCTCACAATCATTCTTCCGTCACAGTCACTCATTCCTCTTAATCACTCAGCGCTTAGCGCTCGACACTCGCTGCAACAACCCGACCGGTCGTTTTGAGTGTATTAGCCCCGATCCCCTATTTACTACATTCCCATATCTTTTTCTACTTATGTGACTTGTCGGGAGTTTTGTTTTTCATTTTGGAGTGTTTTGGGTCACTTAGTCCCTAAACGAAATCTTAAGCCTTAGGATTTTGACTGTAGTCAGCAATGTGTGAAGATGAGTACGGAATGGAGTTTTGTCAATTCGGTTAGCTCCATTGGGTGATTTTGAGCTTAGGGGCATGTCCGGATTGTATTCTTGAGGTCTGTAGCTGATTTAGGCTTAAAATGGCGAAAGTCGAATTTTTCGAGATTTTTGACAGGTAGTGGACTTTTTGATATCGAGTCGGAATCTGATTTCAGAAGTTGGAGTAGGTCTGTAATGATGAATATGAACTTTTTGCAAAATTTGAGGTCAATCGGATATGGTTTGATAGGTTCTGGCATCGGTTGTGGAAATTTGAAGTTTCAAGTTCATTAAGTTTGGATTGAAGGGTGATTCGTGTTTTTGTTATTGTTTGAGGTGTTTTAAGGGCTTGACTAAGTTCGTATGGTGTTTTAGGACCAGTAGGTGCATTTGGTTGATGTCCCGGGGACCTCGGGTGATTTCTAATGCTTAACGGATCATTTTGGACTTGTGAAAGATAGCAGATTTTCTGGTATTTGTATTGTAGACTTTTCTTCATCGCGATCGCGTAAGGAGTTTGAGAGGCCAGCTGGAGTTGTTCTTCGTGTTTACAAAGATAGGGATGCATTCGTGATGTTTTGAGGATCAGTGCATCGCAAACGTGAGAAGGATAGCGTGTTCGCATAGAGGAAGTGGAGCAGTTGGGAACCCCAAGGATTTGTTCTACGCGTTCACGTAGCGGCTGTCGCGTTGGCGAAGCATCAGGAAGTGAAAGGTACGCTTTCGCGAAGGAGGAAATTTGGGTCAGTGGAATTTTGTTATGCGCGAACGCGAAGGTGTGGCCACGTTTGCGAAGAAGGATTCACCTCGGAATAATATAACTTTTCAAAAATGAGGGTTTAGCCATTTTTATCAAAACTTGATTTTGGTTATATCCCACTAATCTATCACTAATTTTATCTTTTAATTTCGGATTTGGGCGGAAAATTTGGAAAAAATGGGAAGAAGTTCTTCAACTAAGGTTTTGAGTTTTGAGTGGGATTTTGACATCGGATTTGGATTATTTTGGTACGGGTGAACTCGTGAGTGAATGGGTATTCATATTTTGTTACCTTTACCCAATTTCGAGACGTGGGCCCGGGTCGACCTTTTGGGGCGATTTACGAATTTCTTGCTTTATCTTTGATTTCATTAATTAGATTAGTTTCTTATAGTTGTATTTATGGTATGTAATTAATTTTGGCCATTCAGAGCCAGATATTCATGGAAAAGGCATTGTTACCGATTGATTGAGCTTGGTTCTAGGTAAGTGGCTTGCCTAACCTTGTGTGGGGGAATTCCCCTTAGGATTTGGTATTGTTGTGATATGTGAGCGTCGTGTACGTGAGCTGACGAGTACGTACACGGGCTATTTGTTGTAAAACTCAATTTATTTTACTGAGTAGTAATTTGTTTTTCCTTTAATTTGAGTTATACCGTTTAAATGAGTATTAGTCTATTTTCATGCTTAATTGTGCTATTCCAATATGTGTAGCTATCCTTTTTAGTCTAATATCGCATGTCTACGTGCTTTAATTGCTTAGTTGAACTCTGTGAAGCATGCCTAGTTGATTTCTTGCTTTTCCTTGTTCTTTATCAGTATAACTATAGAAATCTTGTTGTTTACTGTTGTACTTATCGGTTTGAGTTGTGTGTTTACTTTTGAGACTACGAGGCAGTTCTTTGGGAGTTCTCCCTGTATATTTACTTTTGAGACTATGAGGCGGTTCCTCGGGAGTTCTCCATGCATATTTACTTTTAGGACTACAGGACGGTATCCTAGGAGATCCCCCTGCACCTTTACTTTTGAGACTACGAGGCGGTACCTCAGGAGTTCTCCTTGCACATTTACTTTTAAGACTACTAGGCGATACCTCGGGAGTTCTCCCTGCATATTTACTTTTGGGACTACGAGACGGTATCTCGGGAGATCCCCTGTGGTTTATTTCTGCGTGTTGTACTGTTATTTCATTGTGTTTTCCTTTGTTGAACTCCAGTATCTTATTATACTATTATATTCTCCTACTTGTTTTATTATATACCAGTGGGCTTGACCTGACCTCGTCACTACTCGACCGAGGTTAGGCTTGGCACTTATTGGGTATCAATTGTGGTATACTCATGCTACTCTTCTGCATATGTTTTGTGTGCATATTCAGGTGCTCGTTATCAGCCGCATTACCAGTGAGTTGAGACAGCTTTGAAAACTTCAAGGCATATTTACAGCGTCCGCAGACCTTGGAGTCCCCCTCTATTCTCCCCCATGTCAAACACTTCCTGTATTTCTTTTTATTAGACTCTGGTGTATAGAGATACTATTTTCTTTTTGTAGCTTGTGAATCATGATGTTCCAGGTTTTGGGAAGACTGTGTATTTATAGAGTATTGGTTATTGTACATGCCGAGTCGCATTGTTACTAGTTATTTAGTTATCTATTGCTGTTAGTTGCCAAGTTTTACTTTCGTTTTGTTATTTTCCGCATTTTGTTAGGCTTACCAAGTCATAGAGATTAGGTGTCATCACGACGTTATACGAAGGGTGTTTGGGTCGTGACACTCGTACTCACTAGGTAGTTGCGCTCACTGGGGGTGTGTACAGACTCCGGAGGGGCTCCTTCAGCGCTAGAACTATAACAAGCCAATCATGGCATAAATCAATGAAACATGTTGCGGGATGCAGCCCGATCCCATAAATATCCTCACAATCAGGCCCTCGGCCTCACTCAGTCATCATCCTCTCCAGTCTCTCGGGCTCTCAAAAATCATGATAACAAGCCCAAATAGTAATGATATAATGCATCAATATTGAGCAATAGAGACTGAGATGTAATATGCAAATAAAATCATGACTGAGTATGAAACAACAATTTAGTAGATAATTCAACATGTACACGACCTCTGTGGGTCCTAACAGTGTCAACACATGGATTAAACACGATTTATAGATTAATTTCTCAAATACGTGGAAAATGTACGAATATCAACAGATTATTCAACTACACAGTTCCATGGAATTGACCGAAGTCACAATTCCTACGGTCGATGCCCACACGCCCGTAAACTAGCATGTGTGTCACCTCAAAGCCGATCACATAACACAAAAATCGAGGTTTTATGCCCTCAGAACCAGATCTAGAACTGTCACTTACCTCAAACCATGAAATTCTTTATTCTGCAATGTCGTTGCCTCGCGATTCGGCCTCCAAATGCCTCGAATCTAGCCAGAAATAATTCAATTCAGTCAATACAAATTATAGGAATTAATTCCATATGAAAATACTAATTTTCCAACAAAAATCCGAAATCTCACCCAAAGATCGCTCGTGGAGGCCACGTCTCGGAACCCAACAAAAGTTACAAAATATGAACGCGACTCCAACCATACAAATTTTACCAAATTCCGACATCAACTCGACCCTCAAATCTTAAAATAAAACGAAGAGGGTTTTCCAAATTTTCCAACTTAATTCATCAATTTAATGTTAAAACAAACCATGGATTCGTGTAATTTGACTAATATTGAGTTAAGAACACTTATCCTATTCTTTTCCTTGAAAATGTCCCGAAAATTGCCTCTTCCCAAGCTCCAATTCGTCAAAAAACTTAAACTTTCTGTCCAGGCATTCCTTCTCCGCGAATGCGACCCTTGCCTCGCGTTCGCGAGGTACAAAAATGTGTTGCCCAATTTATCTTCTTCGTGAAGACGAGCCTTACCTCGCAAAGGTGAGCCTTACCTCGCGAACGCAATGCTTTGCCGGGCTGCTCAATTGCGAACACGTCCTCTTTATCGCGAACACGACCTCTCTGTCACGAACGCGAATACCAATTTCCCCTAGGCCAGTTTTCCCCTTCGCGAATGCGAGGCCTCAATCGCGAATGCATAGCTTTGCCTCCCCAAACCTTCACGAATGCATGACCTCGGTCACGAACACGAATCATAAAATGGGCCAGTCCAAATTTACCCTTCGCGAATGCGTGAGTTCCTTCGTATTCGCGAAAAACAACATCAGTACCAACAAACCAGCAGCAACAACCCAGCAAAATATACCAACAAGTCCCAAAATATCATACGAACTTGTCGAATCATCAAATCACGTCAAATAATATTAAAAACACGAATCACACCCCAATTCAAGCCTAATGAAACTAGGAAATTCCAACTTCTACATTCCATGCCGAAACCTATCAAATCATGTCCGATTGACCTCAGATTTTGCAAACAAGTCATAAATGACATAATGGAGGTATTCCAATTTTCATAATCGGATTCTGATACCGATATCAAAAAATTAACTCCTCGATCAAACTTCCAAACTTAAATTTCTATTTTAGCCATTTCAAGCCTAATTTAACTACGGACTTCTAAATATATTTGGACACGCTCCTAAGTCCAAAATTAGCATACGGAGCTATTGGAATCATCAAAATTCTATTTCAACTTAAGCTTTAAACCTTGGAACTAAGTGGGGGAATGAGGTTGTAATACTCAAAATGACCGGCCGGGTCATTACAATTACTCAAGTAGTCTGCTCAATAAATGATACATCATGTATGGGTGATATGCAATGAATTAGGTAATTAACCACGAAAATTGCAAGTAGAGATGAAATGGAAATTCAAACAAACACTAGACAGATTTTCCTCAACCTTTCTATTTCCGTACCAAATCATTGATCCGTTTTCCTTAATAACTGCGTGTACACCATCAAGAAAGCACATGAGAGAGTGACCCTAGGGGGAGGAACCCATATCCACACACAAGAACGGCCAGTTCAATGTGCTACCAGCCGACATGTTCAGAGGCTCAATATCATAATTCTCCTAGTGTGGTCACATGCATAATAGTACAATCCGCCTAACATGGTCATAGACATAACAACACAATCCACCTGGCGTGGTCACATGCATAACAACACTATCCGCCGGCATGGTCGCATGCATCCAGTCCAAATCATATCACATAGAAGAAAGTGTACAAGAATACATGTATTTGATGAATGAATAACAGATCGCATGCTCCTGGACTGGTGTAAATGACATGCTAAAGTGTAGGCATGTGCAAAGTGTGCTATCATAGCTCAAATCGGCAATTTCATCACAAAAATAGCAATTATCATGTTCATTCAGGGAATTAGTCTCTATGTAACCTCAAACATGACTCAAATAGTTCACAACAAAGTGCACACCCTTCTGGTTTTATACGGCGGGTGATATATTTACATCAAAGCCGGCAATGCACCATGACTTTTAAATCTTAGGTCCATCTCTGTCTGTGTCACCCTTTTTATGTCAAGGCTTCAGCCTTATCTTGCTGTCAGATATACATGTGGCACTTTTTATTGGTTCTTGCTTGTGTTTAAAAGTTATGAGTCTCTATTAGTATACATTTTTACTTTGAATATCAAAATATAAAATATGCATGTATAGTAATTTTTAGTTTTAGTTATCCATCCTCTAGTCAGATGATAGCTAGCTTTAGAATATGAAAACTCGTTGAGGAAAATTAAAAATGAATGCCATATTATTATTTATATTAGTGGTATTATTTAATTTTTAAGCTCTGCTCCAAGTTGTCATAATTATTACTCCCTCCGTTCAAATTTATGTGAACCTGTTTGACTAGGCACGAAATTTAAGAAACAATAACGACTTTGAAATTTGTGATCCTAAACAAGTCAAAACAGGGTCCAGAATATTTGTGTGGTTATAAAAGCTTCTCATTAAGGGTGGAATTGGAAGTTTAAGCTAAATAGTTTTCAAATTTAGAAATGGGTCATTCTTTTTGGAACGAACCAAAAAGGAAATAAGTTCACATAAACTGCAACAGAGGGAGTAAATTATTTCGTTTGATTGGTTTGTCTATACAAATAGAAAAGTCGAATAGCCTAAATTGAAAAAGTTCAAAATATGGTTAAACCAAACCCAAAATAGTTAGTACCCAGAGGCTGGAACCTCCAAATTCCAAACCCGTCTCTGATTGTACTAGTAGTTGATTGTTCTTGTTTGCATGTACTAGGGATTGAGTAATAAAATCATTTTTCATTTACTACTTAATAAATTGGTGAGCATCATTTTAACCAATTCTTTAACCTATGGCCTCATCTATCTTTCATGATGTCATGCATGGGCTGTTTTCCGATCTTGCCACATGACTCTTTGGTTATGTCCCATAGCACCCTAATAAGCCTCTTAGCGCCGAGTGTCATGGAGGATGTTCCCGTGGTCTTGGTTGTACCAAGAAACAAGTACGCATGTGCCTATGTTGTCCCACCGGCAGTTTGCGCCCACGCACAGCAACAAGCATTGCTCAGAAGTGCCCGTCAGCAGGCAACGTCAGCTAGGATCTTGTGCCTACAAGCAGATGCCCACAGCCAACACGTGCTCATATCCTGCGCACTGATGTTATTGACAAGGACGCCTCCCCTACAAGTGTCGGCCGCTGGACCAGCTTTTCCTTTGTATAAGACTATATCTATTTCCATGTAAATATAGAGTAGTTTTACTTCTTGTATTTGAATTATTATTTTCTAGCTTATTTATGTATGATCCTATAACTTAACTTTGTATTTTTATGACATATATAAGGAGGGTATAGTCGTTGAAGTTTTTTGCAAGCAATCAAATCTCTGCATTAGTGTCTCCTCCTCTCCTGGCACCGTGTTGGCTTTCTTTTAATCATTGTTCTCTGTTAATACAAGCAAGCTTTCATTCAGTTCTCTCACTGCAAATTGTGATCCTGACATTGGCTTTCTCGTATGACACTGACAGTCTAGTCTAGCATGCTGAGGGGTCCTTCTGTTGGCGAAAGGTAATCACACGGAAGTCGGTTGATTTGCTTTGCCTTGTGATATGGATATTTTAAAAGAATGATTTTATGCGTACAACTCTTTAAAGAAAATATACTTAAAATTAGCAGCAAAAGCGCATGCACACGAAAAGTGTGATACGTCAAGAAAGTCTAATTTCTTCACAATACATCAGATATTTAAAGACGTGCTTTTCTAGTTTAGGATACAAGGTGATGCTTTATATGTCAATACCACACGGGGGGGGGGG
>AWOL01S0057938.1:55507-69413 GCA_000715115.1 Nicotiana otophora
TGTCAATACCACACAAGAGGGGGGGGGGGTGATTTGTGTGGTGTCCAATTTTTTGCGTGCACAGATTATAGAAAGACTTGGTTCTTCTATGTGGTCCAACTACTACTATTGCGGAATAACAAGTACAGAAAATAAATAACACATAGATTTTTACTTGGAAAATACCTGGCTCAAAAGGTGAAAAACCCACGACCTACTTTCGAGTATGATTTTCCCAAAACTCTTTACTAAATCAATGAGCCAAAACAGCATTTACAAAAACTCTTTTGTAAACCTAGGATTACCTCTAACCCTTTGTAGCAAACTAGCCTCTAGCTATTTGCGACAAATTTCAAGTTAACTCTAACATGAAAACACAAAGTACCTATTACAGATGCTTTTAGATAAAACTAAAAATGTACAAGTTAAAACCACTTACAACAAATTACTAGACTAAAAGACAACAGTTAGAACTGGTTCTTCTAGCTGGTTCAAGTAGCATCAGATTTGCACACTCAAATATCAGTCGAACTGCTTGCCAAATTGCTTCGCTATTTTGCTCTCAAGTCTTGCTTAACTTCTCCTTTTGTGCGTCCCTGTACAATAAGAACATTCTACAATATATAGGAGTTAGTAGATAAAGAATTAACTAGAGTCCTAATGCTACTCTTCCTTGGTGAAAGAGTTCTAGTTAAACTCAACTGCTAAATCCTTCCTTATCTTAGATACTGTTCTTACTGAATAAGGAGTCCTTTTCCTTATCGTTTTTGCAATCTTTTCAATCAGGAGACATCTTATTCTGCCAGAATTTGCTTATCTCCTGCATGTGCACCTCATGTGACTTGACTCTGCCGGTGTCTATGTCTGCCAGTGATGGACCTGGTTAATATATGAGTTCCTTTGTCAATATTCAAAAGTATTCTGTTTCTTGGGCCAACACAAGGAAACTTCAGTATTTCTCTTTGAAAGTTTACCTATGACAAAGAATGGACCGAATGAATCGCACACATCGATTGCCATTAAATCCCACTTTTAAAGAATTACTAAGAATACCACAAAAGAGGACGCAAGTATCCATGCATGGTTGCTGAGTAGCAAAATTGTTTTACTCGGGATCCTACGATTTTCAAACACGTTCAAGGTGTAGGCAAATTTGGGGGAGATGCATAATTAAATATTTGGGGTTTATCGGGGCAAATGTTGTGAGCTTCATGGATAAGTGAGAGAATCTGTATGCAAATACATGTAATGCATTAATTTTTCATCAACACCGACTGTGGATAAAATTTTACCCTCTTAATTGTCAAGACCCAGAATCCGCATGTCATGATGGGGCCTATCTCAATATTAGGCAAGAAGACAACCTCAATAAAACACAAGATCTTTTAAGATTGGAAACATAATATTTGAGTTCAATAGAAAACATCACAATTACAGATTCAAAACACTCCCAAAACCCGGTGTCACTGAATACATGAGCATCTAAATGATAACAAAATCTGACTGATAAGAATACTATCTGATCAATATAGAACAGTTCAATAACTGAAAGGAAGAAAATCAAGGTCAGTGGGCACCAAACAACTACCTTGATAGTCTCCAACTCTTAACACTCAGAGATCTAACAGTCTCCATGTCCGCAAGCACCTGAATCTGCACACGAGGTGCAGAGTATAGTATGAGTACAACCAACTCAATAAGTAACAAGACTAACCTTTGGGCTGAAAGTAGTGACGAGCTCAACATGTATAGTCCAGTATAGAAATAACAGTACGAAAATGTAAGCATGCTTTCAAGTTCAACAGTTAAACTCAGTATAAAAAAAATAGATCAATACTGCATTATATGAGGAATATGACATCTCAGTGGAAAACCTCGTGTACCCACGATCACTAATTACTTGGTCACTCAGTACTATATATAGCAAATCCAATCCAGGGAAATTCCATCCCGTATATATATACATCGACTGACAATCAGCCACTCAGTACCGTATAAGGCCAATCCAGCCCTAGGGTATTTTACTCCCAAATATAAATAATTTGGACAAGATCCATGTCCAGGGAATTCATCACAATTATAAATAAATAAAGAAAGTCCATGCCATGGAAAATCCATCCCGAATATATAATCATCTACACTCACTGTGGGGGGTGCAGACTTTGGAGGTGCTCCTTCAGCCCAAGCGTGATATAAAGTCGATATGACCTGCTGTAGGCGGGTAGTCCCGATCCATATTATAATAAAGCCTATAGGTCCTGCTGCAGGCGGGCGACCCCAATCCATAGAATAATAATATATATAAATCCAATATGGCCTGCTACAGGCGGGAAGCCCCGATCCCATCAATATCCTCATAATGGATGAACATGACTGAGGATCAAATGTATATTTTTAATCAATCAAGTTCAATAACAATACTACCTTATGGGTCCCAACATATTGGCACGTAGCCTAAATATGATCTTTAATACGAGTCTCGACTCAATTTCCCTAACACGCGGAGAATATTCGGATAATAACATGATTCTTTAATTTTACAACTCCACAGAATTTATTAAAGTCACAATTTCTATGGTGCTCGGCCACACGCTCGTCACCTAGCATGTGCGTCACCTCCAACAACACATGGGCTCAAACCTCACAGATATGCGCACTCATATCACGTAGCTATCAAAAATAATTTATGCAACTAGTGCCTCCACTGAGTTTAAATAAAATAGTCACCTCAAACAAGCTGCAACCCCGAAACAATATGCTTTTGAGAACTCCCAGTCTCCAAATTCATAGAACACATAAATCATCGTAACTGATCCCAACTCCATCACTCGAATGACTCACACATCTTTCATGCACGATCATCCCACGAGGAATATTATCATAATTATTCTTAAGAACCTCCATAAATACCACAACCATAACACTCACTTTGAAAATACCTTATGTGAATTTAAAATTTATTTATCATATACATGTGTAGTTATTTGATTTCTCATGCATGATATGCTTAGACTCGAGGGATGTGACCATGCCAGGCAGATTATGTTATTGGCACATGAGTTGTCCGTGCGGATCCATATACTGATATTATTGGCACGTGAGTTGTCCGTGCGGGTCCAGATATTTATACTATAGCACGTGAATTATCCGTGCGGTTGATGTTATTGTAAGCTCTAGAAGGGTTGGTTCTACCATATATGATGAGATTATAGCATTGCAGTTGTAGTGGTGTTTGTTGAACTTGCAATACGGTTCTCTTCTTTGAGACATTTTCCATTTTTGGGTACACGGATTACGCAGTTGTGGCTTCAGTTATATTAGTGTGACATGTCTGTGGGATAGTTAATAATATATGGTCATTGGACCTAGAATGGGTACTATCAGGTTTGATTAAGGTATATTTGGGAGCATGACATTGAAAGTTGTCTTAGAAAGTGATTATGGTTCTGGTTGGGGCGAGAGAGCTCCATGACTTGTTGATCTGATAAGGGGTTATGAGATTCCCTATGTTTCTTTTACTATCAGCAGTATAGGAAAGTTTTGGAACGAGGTTATGTGGAATGTGGGATTTAATATAGTACTTGGTTGGTTTGGAGTAGTTACCGAGATTAGAAATGGTGCTGCGAGTATGCGAGTTGTATTATATATCATGTGATTACATCTTAAGTTATGGCTATGGCTTGATACAGTTTGTTCGGACTTATACAGTGTATAGATGTGAGATTCAGGTCTTGAAAAGAAATTTTGAATGTTGGAAATTTTATTCTAAAGTTTACGGGCCAAGGTTAAATTAATGATCTTCATTTATATTGTGTGGTCAGACCTATATGGAATAGGGTAATGAGGTATCACCCCCGGGTATGTGCGTGATAAGGTAGAACAGTGATTTAAGGGCTTATGAACATCTCTTGGCACGTTCGAGGACGAAAGTATATTTATGTGGGGGAGAATGTAATGACCCGACTTGTCATATTGAGTATTTACGCTCGTTTAAACTATTTGAAGTCTTGAATAGCTTTATATGATGTATTATGACGTGTGTGAATTGTCGATTTTGATTTGCAGGTATTTCGGGATTTGTTCGGAAGAATGAATTTCATGTTGGAAACTTAAATGAGAAGGGTTGACCGGAGTTTGACTTTTGAGCAAACGAATCTTGAAAAGAGTTTTGATGATTCCAATAGCTTTGTATGGTGATTTTGGACTTGGCAGCGTGTCCGAAAAATTATTTGAAAGTCCGTAGTTAAATTATGCTTGAATTGGCTAAAATAAAAATTTAAGTTTGAAAGTTTAACCGGGAATTTGACTTTTTGATATCGGGGTCGGAATCCAATTCTAAAAATTGGGAAAGGGCCGTTATGTCATTTATGACTTTTGTGAAAAATTTGAGGTCAATCAGAATTGATTTGATAGGTTTCGATATCGAAATTAGAAGTTGAACATTCTTAGTTTCATTAAGCTTGAATAGGGGTATGATTCGTGGTTTTAGCATTGTTTGATATGATTTAAGGTTTCAACTAAGTTAGTATGATGTTTTAGGACTTGCTTATGTATTTGGTTGAGGCCTTGGGGCCTTAGGTTGATTTTTAGTGGTTAACGGATCTAGTTTGGAACTTAGAGAATTGCTGAAGTTGGAAGCTGCTAGTGTAATCGCACCTAAGGAAATCCCATTGCAGGATCGAGCCCGTAGAAACGAGCTCTCCATCGCAGATGTGGCTAGGCATGGCTGGGGATGTGATCGCAGAAGCGGAAGGTAGCCGCAAAAGCAGCCCCGCACCTGCGGGCGTTGGATCGCAGAAGCGCTAGGGCGCTTGGTGAGGCAGCTTCACAAAAGCAGATAGCTCCTCGCAGAAGCGTGTCCATAGAAGCGGACTGAATTCTGTAGAAGCATGATCAGCCACAGAAGTGGCAGTTTCGCCGTAGAAGAGGTAGTTTCTCCGCAGAAGCGAAAACCCCTAGACAGAATAAAATCAGAGGGGTTGTGCGATTTTGGCATTTTTGGACATTTCTAACACGGGTTGAGGCGAATTTTAAGCGAGCGATCTCGGGAAAACTTGAGGTAATTCACTTGTGATCATTGTTAGTCAATAATATTGGATTATCATTGAGTATTTAGACTAGATTACGTGTTTTTGAGGTGAGATTGGAGGATTTGAGCCTAGGGATATGAAAATAAGATTTGAGGATTTGAAGGTCGAGATGATGTCGGAAGTTGATAAATTTTGTATGGTTGGACTCGTGGTGGAATGAGCATTCATATTTTGTAAAAGTTTTCGGGTACTGAGACGTGGGCCCCACGAACGATTTTTGAGTTAAATTTCGGATATTATGGGAAAATTAGTATTTTCATATGGAATTAATTCTAATAATTTATTTTGACTGAATTGAATTAATTATGACTAGATTCTAGGCATTCATAGACCGATTTGCGAGGTAAAAGAATATTGGAATAAAGAACTTGCACGGTTTGAGGTACGTAACATTTTTAAACTTGGTTCTGAGGGTATGAATCCCCGAATTTCTGAGGAGATGACGCACATGCTAGGTGACGAGCATGTGGGCGTGCACCATAGAAATTGTGACTTAAATAAATTATGTGGAGTTGTAAAATTAAAGAATCCTGTTATTATCCGAATATTCTCCACGTGTTAGGGAAATGGAGCTGAGATTCGTATTAAAGATCATGCTTAGGCTACATGCCGATATTTTGGGACCCATAAGGCCATGATGTTGTTGAATTTAATTGTTTAAAAATATACATTTCATGCTCATTCATGTTCATCCATTGTGAGGATATTGATGGGACTAGGGATGCCCGCTTGCAGCAGGCCATATTGGCTTTATATATATTATTATTCTAGGAATCGGGGTTGCCAGCTTGCAGCAGGCCTTATAGGCTTTATTATTATACGGATCAGGGTTGCCCGCCTACAGTAGGCCATATCAGCTTTATATCACGCTTGGGCTAAAAGAGCCCCTCCGGAGTCTACACCCCCCACAATGACTGTAGATGATTATATATTTGGGATGAATTTCTCATGGAATGGACTTGCCTTATTCATTTATAATTGTGATGAATTCCCTGGACATGGATCTTGTTCGAATCATTTATATTTGGGGATAAAATACCCCAGGGCTGGAATGGCCTGATACGGTACTGAGTGACTGACTGTCAGCCGATGTATATATATACAAGATGGAATTTCCCTGGGCTGGATTGGCCATATACAATACTGAGTGACCGAGTAATTAGTGATCATGAGTACACGAGGTTTTCCACTGAGATGTCATATTCCTCATATCATGTAGTATTGATCACCTTTACTTGTACTGAGTTTAACTGTTGAACTTGAAAGCATGCCTACATTTCCGTACTATTTTTTCTATACTGGACTATACCAGTTAAGCTCGTCACCACTTTCATCCCAAAGGTTAGTCTCGTTACTTATTGAGTTGGTTTTACTCATACTACACTCTGCACCTCGTGTGCAGATCCAAGTGCTTCTGAACACGGAGACTGTTAAATCTCAGAATGTTATCAGCTGGAGACTATCAAGGTAGCTGCTTGGCGTCCACTGACCTTGACTCTCTTCCTTTCAGTTATTGAACTGTTCTATATTGTTCAGATAGTGTTTTTATCAGTCAAACTTTGTTATTATTTAGATGCTCATGTACGCAGTGACATCAGGTTTTGGGAGTGTTTTGAATCTGTAATTGTGAGGTTTTCTATTGAACTCAAATTTTGCACACAAGTCATAAATGAAATAACGGTCCTATTCCAATTTCCAGAATCGGATTCCGACCCCGATTTCAAAAAGTCAACTCCCCGGTCAAACGTCTAAACTTAAATCTCCATTTTAGCCAATTCAAGCCTAATTTAACTACGGACTTCCAAATAATTTTTCGGACATGCTCCCAAGTCCAAAATCACCATACGGAGCTATTAGAATCATCAAAAATCTATTCGGGATTCGTTTGCGCAAAATTCAAACTCCGATCAACCCTTCTCATTTAAGTTTCCAACATGAAATTCATTTTTCCGAACTAATCCCGAAACACCTAAAAATCAAAACCGACAATTCAGACACGTCATAATACATCATATGAAGCTATTCAAGATTTCCAGTAGTTGAAAGAAGCGTAAATACTCAAAATGACAAGTCAGGTCGTTACATTAATACTTATACCTGAGAAGATAAAGAAAAAACAAACCAATAAGCATCGTTATGAACTAAATAGTTACATAGCCTCCCGAAGATATTGTGCAGAAATGCGTTATGAACTAAATCGTTTCCTGATCTTCCGAGTTCATCTTAATAATACGCATCGAGGAAACTCATTAATGCGTGCCCGACCGTCGCATCAATCATTTGATCGATGTTCGGCAGTGGGAACGAATCTTTTGAGCAAGTCTTATTTAAGAATCTACACACATGTGGGGTTTATTGTTCTTCTTATTCCTGGCATCCGCAATAGGGCGTTTCTTTTGTCTTACCGGATGGATGTTGGGATACAAGCTTAGCTTATGTACGACCACTTCCATCGGGATACCTGTCATGTCTGTATGCGACCTTGCAAAACAATTGGCGTTATATTTAAAAATTTCAATAAAGCCAAATCTGAGCTGAGGATGCATTCCGGTCCCCAAGTGGAATTTCCTTTCCAAGAACTTTTCAAACAATGCAACTTGTTCGAGATCTTCCGCTGTGGATGCATCCGTCTCTTCTGGTACCTGGAAATACCTCGGCATCTGATAAGATTTCGACGCTTCTTCCCCCATGTTAACTTCATTCAATTCAGAAGCGGCCGCCGGTTCCTGTAGTTGCTATGCCGCGTACTCCTTCCCTTATCTGTTTGATTCCTTCGGGCGGTGGGAATTTTAGCAACTGGTGCTACGTTGATTGTACAACCCTTATCTCGTGCAACCACGTTCTTCCCAGAATAATATTATATCCCATATCACCATCCACCACTTCAAAAAGAGTTGTCTTCGTCCCTCTTTCGGTGATGCTTTCGGTGAGTTGGCTTGCTCCAATACCCTACAACAACAACAACATGCCCAGTAAAATCCCAATCGTGGGGTCTGGGGATTGTAGAGTATACGAAGACATTACCACTACCCCGGAAGGGTAGAGAGACTATTTTCGGGAGACCATCGGCTCAATAGAAGAGACAATAATGTCATAAAAGAAACAAAATAAAAGGTATGTAACAACAAAAGAAGCTAGAAAGGTAATAACAACATCATAAGAGACAACAAATAAGTGAAAGGGAAATAATACAAAACAATGCAAAACAACAAAATAATGTGAACACAACATAGACTGCTAACAGACCTAGACAAAACTCTATCAGACTACCCATTACAAAGAGGAAAAAACTCTTGACTACCCCTAGCCTACAGCCCTAATGCTCGACCTCCACACATTCCTATCAAGAACCACGTCCTCGTAAATATGAAGCCGCGCCATGTCCTCCTGATCACCTCACCCCAATACTTCATAGATTGCCCTCTACCTCTTCTCATACCTACCAAAGCCAACCGCTCGCACCTCCTAACCTGGGTATCTATGCCTTTCCTCTGCACGTGCCTGAACCACCTAAACCTCGCTTCCTGCATCTTGTCGTCCATGGGAGCAACACCCACCCTCTACCGAATATCTTCATTCCTTATCTTATCCAGTTAAGTATGCCCACACATTTATCTCAACATCCTCATTTCGGCTACTTTCATCTTCTGGATATGTGAATTCTTCACTAGCCAACACTGAACCCCAGACAACATAGCTGGTCTAACCACCGCTCTGTAGAACTTACCTTTGAGTTTCGGTGGCACCTTATTGTCACATAAGACTCCAGACGCTAACTGTTATTTCATCCACCCCACCCCAATACGATACGTGATATCCTTGTTGATTTCCCCGTCTCCCTGGATAATTGACCCTAGGTACTTGAAACTTCTCTCTTGGGGATGACTTGTGAGTCGACCCTCACTACCCTGTCTACTTCCCCTGTCACGCTTCTGAACATACACTCCAGATATTCCGTCTTAGTCCTACTCAACTTGAAACCTTTGGACTCCAGGCCAGCCTCCAAAACTCTAGTCTCTCATTAACGCCGCCTCGCATCTCATCAATTAGAACTATATCGTCAGCGAATAATATACAACATGGCACCTCCCCTTGAATATGGTGTGTTAGAGCATCCATCGCAAGGAAATAAAAACGGGCTAAACGTAGATCCTTGGTGCAACCCCATAACCACCAGAAACAGCTCTGAGTCACCTCCCGCATTCCTGACCCGAGTCTTAGCTCCATCGTACATATCCTTTATCGATCTAATGTATGCTTTAATACCCTCCACTGTATAATATTGGCTGAATGTATTGGTTCTGCTAGAACGCGTTTGATTTTAAAATCTAGTACATTTAATGATATTACCAATGCATTATTGTTGCGACCGTAGTTGTTCCCCTGATGATCATGTTGATCATCTGGCGCGGGGGATCTTCTCATGCTTTCGAGGGTTCCACGTTATCATGTTTGCGACCGTAGTTGTTCTTGGCCCGGTTAGTTAAGAATTCTCTGAGATACCCATTCTTCAATAGTGTCACCACTTCTTCCTCTATATGTCGGTAGTCCCCAGTCTGGTGGCCATTCGTCTCGTGGTACTCACACTACAAGTTGGGATCTTTCTACCTGGGATCGAACCTCATCGGCTTCAGGAACCGTGCTTCTTTGATGTTTCCCATAGCTGATACCAACACCACTACACTGATGTTGAAATTGTATTCTGACGGCCTGGGGTGGGAAAGATCATGCATACCCAATGCTTGTTTGTCCAGCAATGTTCTGTTGTTTCAACTGCAATCAGTTCTTTTATCGATAACAAATCTATCTATCGATCGAAAACCTCTGTCGCATCATTCATCCCATTTGTAGGGAAAAAAATCCCCTCGAAGACCGTTTATTTGTGTCGAAATCTTCTTTTGATTTTTCTTTATTCTTCTTTCGTCCTTTTGCCGAAGACGGGAAGCCAACCTGATCATTTTTTATCCTTATCTTATACTGATAATAATTGTGTACATTCACCCAAGTCATCACTTGGAACTCAAGCAAGCTTTCCTTTAGTTTCCAGGAAGCGTCTGAACTTCAAGGATTCAGACCCTTGGTGAATGCTTCAGCCGCCCGTTCATCCTGAACACCTGGGAGCAACATCCTCTACATTTGGAATCGGGTGACAAACTCCTGTGGCAACTCCGATTCTCCTTGTGCAATTCTAAACATGTCGGCCTTCCGGGCCTGCACCTTTCTAGCCCTGGCATGGGCCTTAATAAAAGAGTCTGCGAGAATCTCAAAGGAATCTATGGAATGCTTGGGTAACAGCAAATACCAAGTTAAGGCTCCCCTTGTGACTATCTCACCGAATATTTCCAACAAAATAGATTCGATCTCTTGTGGAGCTAAATTGTTCCCCTTCACCGTCGTTGTATAGGTGGTAATATGCTCCTGTGGGTCTGGGGTTCCATCATACTTTGGCACGTCGGGCATTTTAAAATGCTTCGGGATTAATTGTCGATCCGCGCTTGGTTTTTACGGAAACTAAGTATACTTCTTTGAGTCTTTCCCTTTCAGCACCGGTGTTTTGCCCAGGATTTGGTCCATGCGGGCATTCACTTCCCTCATAAACCATAAGAGTTCGCTCTTGAAGGGACCGTTCTCATTGTTGGGTAGGTATCCGTTCCCCCCAGCCCCATCAGAGCCAACCTCGCCCCTAGGGGTGTTGTTGTCGACCCTCTGCATTGAATGATTCGCGAGGGCATCGGGAGGAACCAGACCTCGTCCATTCGCACTATTGGAAGCCCCTGACAACGCCTACTTCAACTCATTCATAACTTTATCTTGCGGCATGAGATGGCCTAGAATGGCCGCCTGCTACTCTTGCAGGACCCTTACTGCTTCAACAACTTGCCCTTCTTCAGCATCATCGAGAGTGGCCTCCCGAACATGTCGCGAGGACCTCTTGTCGTGGACCGGCATTGCATCATTTTCCTCATTGCAGGTGTCACTGACTGAATCCTCATGATGAGGCTCATCTCCTTAGGCCTCAAGATTGTGTGTGTTATTAACACTGTTATCTGCCATTTTCTGTGATTTTTGCTAGGACAAATAATCAAAACACACTAGAAAAAGAGGCAAGGATCAACTTAATTACACGGTTGTCTAGGCCCCACGTTGGGTGCCAAACTGTTTACCCTTAAAAAAGGTACAATTGAATTTATATGTGGTTTCTAGATAAGTAAATTAATTCGATCCTGAAATAATAAAATAATTGAAGTAATACGCAATACTTAGCCTTGAAGTGAAGATAAAATAGTAGAAACAGTAATTTTGGGAGTAGGGTTTCTAGGCACAACAGCAATGAAATCAAGGAGTAAGAAGATAGAATTGTATAAAGCTTTGAATCGATTGTAGCATAAGTTTGCTTGAAAATTCGTGTCTTTTACAATGATAACAAAGCTCACTATTTATAGCTGCACCTAGGGAACAAGGTCCTAGGATCATACCCTTCTTTAATGTCAATTATGAGGATCATTGAAGAAGGTGTAACGGTGAGCATAAATGATAATTTTTCTGTAATGGGTTTTGGAATATTCTCCATTAAATGCTATCGGGAGGAGGGTATTTATTGCATCTTTACGAGTGTCATCCTTTCCGGTGACAAATGGGACAATTGCCTTCAGTTTTAACTGTCCCCCGCGTTAGGCTCCACATGTCACTCTCTTAAGCGGCCACTTAGCATAGCATATTTTACCCTATACAGTGTATTAAAATGTGAAGAATATAAAATCACTTACTACATGATTTGTGGTGTGGTGTGGCGTGATTTCGTGTCATGATGTTTAGTCGTTAGAAATTATTTTTTCGATGCCGTAATATATTGGGACATTATGTATGCTGCCATAGTAGATTTGGAGCATTGTGTATGCTGTCGTGGACTCGTTGAGGTATTTGGTTAATTTCCTTCATTGCCGCTATGACAAGTCCTTAATATAGATTATGTTGAGATAAATAGTGTTGTTGTTGAATATTTGTTTGGAACTTATTGAGTATTATATGATGATATAATTTTTGTGTATATTATATTTGTGCTCATTATGTGTTTGTATTTTCTAACACTTGTTCCAGGAGTATTTAAACTGGCAGATCGGGGATCTTACTAGTTATATTTACGTATAACTTACTCCTTAATTACTTGCATGTTCATGCAAATACTTTTGCTGATGATAAAGCTAACAGTTCACGATGAACCTAGAATTGATCCAATTGTTGAGATGACCCACCCATAGAGTCTTTATTTATTTATATTTATTTCAATTGGGATTTGTGCACATAACTCTAAGCCTTTATGTAGTTCTTTAAATGCTTTATGGTCCAATGTGAGAGTTGGGCAAGAGTTTTAAATATGTAATTCGAGATATTAATCACTCATAATTAATTATCGATCTGTTTGGACGTGTATTTAAATTATTCAATAATATAAATTAATTGTTAATGTACGAAAATTTGATTCGTCTGACGGATGACATGTGTTGGGTGTTAGTCACGTCTAGGGGTAGTTTGGGACATGACAATTCCGTTTGATTTATGATTAAAAATTGACGCACATATACCATTGTTAATGATTATTGACAATATTTTAGCCAAAACTTAGGCTTAGCAACTGTAGCTTAATCAAATTGGTACGGATAGACAAATTCTCCATACTCGGCGAATATATAAGAGATCTTGTTGTTTTCGTGGAGATTGTATGAGATCTTGGGTATCCCGTCCCCTTGTTTCTGGTTCATTAAAATTTAATATACAAAGCATCTTACACTACAACAACAAGACCTAGTGTATTCTCATAAGTGGGGTCTGGGGAGGGTTAGATATATGCAACCTTACCCCTACCCTAGATGGGCAGGGCGAGACAAAACATCTTAAACTGCTTATACTGATTTTATATTTTTGGGATGGACTTCCATGGGCATGGATCTTGACCGAATTATTTATTATATTTGGGATAGATTTCCCTGGGCTGGATTGGCCTTGTACAGTACTGTGTGACTGAGTGTCAGTTATTATGTATATATATATAGGATGGATCTTCTCTAGACTGGATTGGCCATATACAGTATTGAATGATTGAGTACTCTGAGAGTGTGAGTACATGAGTTCATCAATGTGCTGCATTGCATTAGACATGCATACTTGATATGTAGGCATACAGAAGTATTTTTTTTCTCATGCCATCTAATAATGAAATTTCTTATATGTTGTCGTTAAAGGTTTTGAAAAAAATCATAGATTTCAGACTTACTCATATTTTCGGTGATTTGCGGCAAACAATTTGAGTTTTACTGTTATGATTGAAAAGAAAATATTTATTTTTCGGAATTGTATACGAGATAAGCATTTTATTATTGAGTTATTACTTGTGCTGCTTTAAATTGTATTGTTATGTGATGTTATCAGTTATTGGTGTGGACTCTGACCTTGGTATAAGCTCGTCACTACTTTCAACCTAAGGTTAGGTTTGTTACTTATTGAGTACATAGAGTCGGTTGTACTCATACAACACTTTTACACCTTGCGTGCAGATTTTGGATGTTGATACTGCTGAACATGGCGAGAGCTAGTATTGAAGATGTACCTGCGATCCAGTTTGTTACAACCCATGTTTTCGTACGTACGAGTCGTCATAAGTCAATTGATGTAAGCTCAAAAATGAAATCATATTTGAAAAGTTTGCAAAGTAAGTTAATCATATTACCTCGGAGGTTACAAATATTGAAGATCATGAACAACAAGTACAAAGATGGTTGGAAGTTTCAGAAGCTAAAGGAATTGAAAACAAATAATGTTTCGTCGAAAGTCGACAAATT
>AWOL01S0057942.1:0-15681 GCA_000715115.1 Nicotiana otophora
TTTAGTCACTTTATTACTTAACGACCGCGTATACTTGCGTGAGTGTGTTTGGTCGCAACAACCTGCCCGGACTGCGCACGTAAATTGAGGAGAGTAAAAATGAGATTTTTAAGGCTTAAAAATGCAGTTTCGAGTTCTAAAACATAAGATGACCTTTTGGGTCATCACAATTTGAGAACCCGAGTAAGTCCGTATTATGTTACGGGACTTGTTCGAATATTAGGACGAGGTCCCGAGGGATTTCGGTGAGTTTCAAACGAGTTTTAGACCATTTTTGTTCACAAACACGGGTCTGGTTCCGGTGTGTCGCACATCTGCGCAGTCGCTTCTGCGATTTGAAGGTCCGCAGATGCGGTCCTCTGCTTGGCTGCCCTGTTCCGCAAATGCGAGCCTTGTCTCGCAAATGCGGAAATTTATCCGCAGATACAAAAATGCTGGACAGAACACATAAAATCGGGTTTTAGCCATTTTTACTTATTTTTGAATTTTGAGACTCGGGCGATTCCAAAGGGTTTTTTTACGACTTCGACTTGGATAAGTGTTCTATATCCGAAAGTGAATATATATCATAAATCCATGCTTATATTCATCGTTTATTTCAGATTAGATGAAAGAAATTGGAGTTTTTGTAAAACATTCGAAAAAACAAAAATTTAGGATTTGAAAGACAATCCGATGTCGGAATTCGATAATTTTAGTACGGTTGAACTCGTATCGGAACGGGTGTCCGAATTTCGTAATATTCTGTCGTATTTCGAAAAGTGGGCCCCACATTGACTTTTCCAAAAATGACTTAAATTATGCCTCTTCTGAATTGTGAATAATTTCTAAAGCTTAAATTGTACTGTTGGTAAATAATTTGTCAGGTTTGATTGGTTTGGAGAATAATTCGAAAGGTAAAGTCGTGGTCGAGTGATCAATTGAAATTGCAAAACAAGGTAAGTATCATGGTTAACCTTGACTTGAGGGAATAGAACCCTTGAATTATTTGTTACGTGAATATCATGTGTAATGACGTATAGGCGAGGTGACGAGTGCCTATACGTCGTCAAATTGATTGTTTGCATATTTACCTGAAAATCATAAATTATTTTAAATCATGAATTAATTATTATATTAATTATTTTTCTCTTATTCATTGTCCAATATTATGTCTTGAATTTATGCTATAATTGCTACATGCTTATTTGACTTATGTGTCTTAATTGCTACTTAACATTTAGCATATTAAATATTAAATTGCCTATTTTCTCCCTGATTTTCACAATTAATTGCTACTTGTCATTACTTATTTCATAAATAAATCATAATGTTTGTATGCCTTGTTGCCTAATAGTTTCTTACTAAATGTGGTATTTATTGGAGTATTTTTTATATTTAAGAATTATAAAATTATATTGTTGGAGAGGGTTACACGCCGCAACGGATTTATGTTAAGTTTATATTATTGGAGCGAGTTGCACGACGCAACGGATTTATTGAAAGTTTATGTTGTTGGAGTGGGTTGCACGCCGTAACGGATTTATTGAAAGTTTATGTTGTTGGAGCGGGTTGCACGCTGCAACAGAATTAAATTGAAATATTATATTGTTGGATCGTGTTGCACGCCGCAACGAATTTTATTCTAAGTTTATATTGTTGGAGCGGGTTAAACGCCGTAACAAAAATTAATTGAGGAATTATGACTGCTGAATTGACTTCAGTTATTGATATGATTTACCGGTCTTACTTCTATTCCTGTTATTATTATTATTATTATTATTATTATTATTATTATTATTATTATTATTATTATTATTATTATTATTATTATTATTATTATTGCGTACAAGTTAATGTAAGAGATATGCCTTAGCCTCGTCACTACTTCGTCGAGGTTAGGCTCGACACTTACAGAGTACATGAGGTCAGTTGTACTCATTCCACACTTTGCACTTCTTGTGCAGATACCGGACTTGGTCCCAGCGGTGTACTGTAGATTTGCTCGGATTCAGCTATCAAAGGAGACTTGAGGTATAGATGCACATCGTTCGCAGCTCTGAAGTCCCCTTCTACTTTGTCTTAGCTGTGTGCTTCCTTTCATACAACTTTATTTTTGTTCAAACCTTTGTTTGTATTATTCTAGAAGCTCATGCACTTGTGACTCCAGTTCTGGGATGGTATTTAGACACCATATATATTTTGGTTTGTTTACCTAAATTTAGATATTATTTCAGTTGTTGATTTCATTACTATTTATGTTAGATTAATTGTTAAAAATGGTTAAATTATTCTAACATTGGCTTGACTAGCAAGTGACATATTAGGCGCCATCACGGTCCCGAAGGTGGGAATTTCGGGTCGTGATAAGTTGGTATCAGAGCACTAGGTTACTTAGGTCTAACGAGTCACGAGCAAGCTTATTAGAGTTTGAAGGATCGTTACGGAGACGTCTGTACTTATCTCTCAGAGGCTATGAAGTTTAGGAACAATATCACATCTTTCTTATTCTATCGTGTCTATCCGACGGACAGGGGCCAGAGCCCCCGGTGGCAACTATGGCTAGGGGTAGAGGCCGAGGCTGAGGTCGTGCCAGAGGTCGAGGTAGAGGCAGAGGTAGAGCTCAGTCTAGAGCTCGAGCAGAAGCACCTGTTGTGGAGACTCAGGTGGATTTCGAAGCGGAGGTTCTAGCTCAGACTATACCTGTTGGACCAGTTCAGGTCCCCGAAGGATACATAGCTACTCCAGTACTTTAGGACGCTCTAGTCCGTTTGGTGGGCCTAATGGAGGGTGTGGCCCATAATGGTACATTTCCAATGGCACTAGCTGTCTCATAGGCTGGGGAAGGAGCACAAACTCCCACTACTCCCGCTCCGGAGCAGATGTGTAACGACTCGGTCGGTCGTTTTAAGTATTACAACCCCGTTTCCCCATTTACTGCTCAAATTGTACTTTTCGGTTGTTATTTGACTTGTCAGGGGTAATTGGTTCGGGTCCGGTGAGGTTTGGAATGATTTGTAATATTTAATTCTAAGGTTTAGAACTTAAGTTAAAAAGGATGACCGGATGTTGACTTATATGTAACTACCCCGGAGAAAATTTGCTATGAAAATTAAGGTTTTGTGGTGCCGAGGAAGATTATTTAGTACAAAGATTTCTTGGAATTTTTGGGTTGAACAATGTGCTGATGAGTAAAGAAAATTGGTTTTCGGAAAAATGTCATTTATGCAACCCAGTATGTGGTCGTAAAATCACTCTGCGGACCACATAATGTATGCAAAGTGAATCAGGAGTGGGGCAAGTGTGGAGGAAAGTCTGTGGCGCATTATGCAACCGCAGATCACTTCTGCAGTACATTATGCAACCGCAGAACAGGTCTGCGGACCTCATAACGACCGTAGACTAAGGCAGTGTTGCCCAGTTCCTGAGGCCATTTTTACGACCCATTATGCAGGCCGTAGGAGCATTATGCGGTCGCATATGCGATCGCAGATGCGACCGCAGAGTGTGTTTCGGGGCTTCATTTTTCTAGTTTTATAAACCCGACCCCATTCTTATAAAACACTATTGGGGGTCATTTTGAAGGGTTTTATCTGATATTTTAGAGAGTGGTGAGAGCATCTTAGAGAGAGAAAGTGATGACTTAGTCAATTGTTCATCAATTCTTGTTCAAGGCTTGAAGATTTCACAAGGATCTTGCTAGGGCTTCAAAAAGGTAAAAATTTCTTTCCCCAATTCGTCAATTTTGAGTTTAGAGTAAAAGATGGGGGATTAAGAGTATGATTCTTGAGTGTAAGAGTATTATTTATGCATGCATGTACCAATAAGGTTTGTAGCAAGATTATTGAGTTCAAATGGGTAAGGATTGGGTTGTAAATGGTAGACATACTCAAAGACTTTAATTGAAGATTTGAGGGTCGGGTTGATGCCGGAATTTGGTGAAATTTATTTGATTGGACTCGTGGTTGGATGGGCGTTCATATTCCGTAACTTTTGTTGGGTTCCAAGACGTGGGCCCCACGAACAATTTTTGAGTTAATTTTGAATTTTTATTGGAAAATTAGTATTTACTTATGGAATTAATTACAATAATTGGTATTGACTGAATCAAATTTATTGTGACTAGATACGAGGCTTTCGGAGACCAATTCTCATGGCAAGGGCATAGTGGAATAAAGAATTACATGGTTTGAGGTAAGTAATAGTTCTAAATTTTGTCTTGAGTGTATGAAACCCCAGATTATGTGTTATGTGATTGGGTTTGAGGTGCCGCATATGCTAGGTGACGGGCATGCGGGCGTGCACCGTAGAAATTATGACTTGGTCAAATTCTATGGAACTGTATAGTTGAATAATCTGTTGATATCTGTACATTCTCTACGTGTTAGAGAAAATTGAGTTGAGACTCGTATTAAAAATCATATTTAAGCATATGCTGTTATTGTTGGTACCCGCTGGGGTCATTTCTGTGGTTGAATTATATGCTCAAATTGTAATTTCACACTCAGTCATGTTCATTCATTTCATATCATATCTCAGTCTCTGTTGCTATTTATTGATACATCATATTATCACTTTTGGGCTGATTTTCATGACATCTTGAGCCCGAGAGACTGGAGAGGTTGATGACTGAGTGAGGCCGAGGGCCTAATTGTGAGGATATTTATGGGATCGAGTTGCGCCGCAGCATGTGTCATTATTATATTCCATGATTGGCTTGATATAGCGCTTGGGCCGAAGGAGCCCCTCCGGAGTCTGTACATACCCCCAGTGAGTGCAAGTACCTACTGAGTGAAAGTGCGAGTGCCGAGTGCTGAGTGATTGAGAGGAATGAGTGACTGTGAGGAATGAGTGATTGTGAGGAAAGAGTGACTGTGAGGTTGGAGTGAATGGGAGTACTGAGTGACTGTTACTCTGAAAGGATGCATTGATTTCATTATTGCTATACTTCAGCTATCATATATCACTATTTTTGGAAATTTTGAAAAAATATTATTTTTTGTTTTAGTCAAATTTGATATGAAATTACTGTGGAGTTTTAAATGTTGAACTTGAAAACATGCTTACCCTTTTATGTTGGAAAGTACTGTATTTGAACTTAGCTGTGAAGCTCGTCACTACCTTCAGTTCTTACTTATTATTGTTACTTACTGAGTTGGTTGTACTCAAACTATACCCTGCACTTCGTGTGTAGGTACAGGTGATCGCGGATACAGTGGGTGTTGATTCTTTCGCACAGTTAATTTTTCGAAGATTTCGAGGTAGCTTCCATGTTTCGCAGACCTTGTCCCTCTTTCCCTATCTCTTTGGTCTCAGAGTATTATAGACCGTGTTTTCCAGACTTGTAATGTATAGATGCTCATGTACTCAGTGACACCAGGTTTTGGGCGTATTTGTATCGGAATTTGCGAGAATTTTGGTATTGTATTAAACATTATGTTTTCAAACATAAAGGAAATCGTGGGTTATTGATGTTGTCAGCTTACCTAGTATTGAGATAGGTGCCATCACGACAGTTTAGAATTTTTGGATCGGGACAAGATGGCTCCCCAATACCAGACTCCAGCAGTCCCGCCAGTTGGGATAGTTCATCCGGTTGTTGCGGCACAGGCCGGTGATAGACACGCCATGTCTTCTGAGGCCTTATTGAGATTGGACAAGTTTACTAAGCTCTTTCCAGTTCACTTCAGTGGTACACCTACTAAGGACCCACAGGATTATCTTAACCGCTGCCATGAGGTGCTGTGGAACATGGGAATAGTTGAAAGCAACAGAGTTGATTTTGCTATGTTTCAGATGACTGGTTCCGCCAAGAGGTAGTGGAGAGATTATGTATTTGCTAGACCAGCTGATTCACCTGTACTTACCTGGGAGCAGTTCTCACAACTGTTTCTGGAGAAGTTTGTTCCTATTACACTGAGAGAGGAATTCTGTAGGCAGTTTGAGCATCTTCAGTAGGGTAGTATGACAGTTACCCAATATGAGACCCGATTTGTGGACTTAGCACGCTATCCCATCGTCTTACTTCCTACTGAAAAGGAGAGAGTGAGGAGATTCATTGATGGACTCACTTATACTATCAGGCTTCAGATGGCCAAAGAGACAGGTAGTGATATTTCCTTCCAGACAACCTTGAATATTGCTAGGCGAATCGAGTTAGTTCGTGCTCAGGAGAGAGGTCCAGTGTCAGACAAAAGGCCCTGTCATTCCGGTACTTATGGTAGGGGTCATCCTCCCAAGCCATTTTATTCAGCACTTCAGGTTTCTCACGGTACTTCAGGGAGTCACGATCTTATTATGCCTTACTCTGGGTAGGAAGCATTTATGGCACATTCATCTCATATCAATGCACCACCGTTCCAGAATCACTACAACGGTTATCCGGTCCGTTTGGGTCAGCTTCACCTTCAGCAACATCAACAACAAGATGGGTGTTATGAGTGTGGGAACATTGGTCACATCAGGAGGTATTGCCCTAGGTTATCAAGCAACAGATCTCAGCAGGGTTCTCGTGCCATCATACCGGCACCAGTTGCTCCACCGCCCGCCCTGCCAGCTAGGGGCAGGGGTCAAACGGCTAGAGGTAGAGGTCAGGTTGTTAGATGTGGAGGCCATCCAGTTAGAGGTCGTCCCAGAAATGTAGCTCCGAGTGGTGGGGCCCAGCCCCAATTTTGTGCTTTTCCTGCTAGGCTTGAGGCCGAATGATTAGATGTCGTGATCATAAGTATTGTTCCAGTTTGCCATAGAGATGCAACAGTTTTATTTGATCCAGGATCTACTTATACCTTTGTGTCCTTCTACTTTGCTTTATATTTGGTTGTGCCTCGTGATTCTCTAAGTGCTTCTGTGTGTGTGTCCATACCGATGGGAGATTTTATCGATGTAGATCATGTCTATCATTCGTGTGTGGTTACTATTAAGAGTCTTGAGACTAGCATAGATCTTCTACTTCTTGATATGGTAGATTTTGATATCATATTGGGTATGGATTGGTTCTCATATTATCATGATATATTGGATTGTCACGCCAAAATAGTGACCTTATCCATGTCGGGGTTACCTTGAATAGAGTGAAAAGGCACTCCTGGCCATTCCACCAGCAAGGTTATCTCTTACTTGAAAGCTCGGCGTATAGTCGAGAAGGGGTGTCTAGCTTATTTGGCTTATATTCGCGATCACAGTGCAGATATTACTTTTGTGGATTCAGTCCCAGTTGTCCATGAGTTTCCTGATGTATTTCCTGCGGATTTGCTGGGTATGCCACCCGACAGATATATTGACTTCTATATTGATTTGGCTTCGGGAACCCAGCCCATTTCTATTCCACCATACCGTATGGTCCCGCCGGAGCTAAAGGAATTGAAGGTGCAGTTACAAGACTTGCTTGACCAGGGATTCATTAGACCTAGCGTCTCGCCCTGGGGTGCACCGGTGTTATTTGTAAAGAAGAAATATGGTTCAATGCGGATGTGTATAGATTATCGGCAGTTGAACAAGGATACTATTAAGAACAAGTATCTGTTACCATGAATTGATGACTTATTCGATCAGCTTCAGGGTGCCAACGTGCTTTCAAAGATCGATTTGAGGTCTGGTTACCATCAATTGAAGATTAGGGCATCCGATGTCCCTGAGACATCATTTCGGACTCGGTGTGGGAATTACGAATTCCTAGTGATGTCATTTGGGCTGACAAATGCCCCAACAACATTTATGGATTTGATGAACAGGGTATTCAAGCCCTATTTGGATTCTTTTGTGGTTGCATTCATTGATGATATATTGATTTACTCCAACAGTCGAGAAAAGCATGAGCAGCATCTTCAGATTGTGCTCAGACTTTGAAGAATAACCAGTTATATGCCAAATTTTCAAAATGTAAATTTTGGTTAGACTTAGTTGCCTTTTTGGGGCATGTTGTATCGGCAGAAGGCATAAAAGTGGATCCTAAGAAGATTGAGGCCGGGCAAAATTGGCCTAGACCTACTTCAGCTATAGAGATCCGTAGTTTCTTGGGTTTGGCAAGTTATTATCGCCGGTTTGTTGAGGGGTTTTCATCCATAGCATCCCTACTGACCTTCAGATGGTCAGACCAATGTGAGTTGAGCTTTCAGAAGCTCAAGACTGCTTTGACTACAATACCAGTGTTGGTATTACCCACGTGTTCAGGATCTTATACGGTGTATTGTGATGCATCTCGCATTGGGCTTGGTGCAATATTAATTCACAATGCCAGAGTGATTGCATATGCGTCGCGGTAGTTGAAAGTTCACGAGAAGAATTACCCTGTTCATGACTTAGAATTGGCATCCATTGTTCATGCGCTGAAGATTTGGAGGCATTACCTTCACGATGTCTCATGTGAGGTATTCACTGATCATCGAAGTCTAAAATATCTGTTCAAACAAAAATATCTCAATTTGAGGCAGAGAAGATGGTTGGAGCTGTTGAAAGACTACGATATCGCCATTTTGTATCACCCCAAAAAGGCCAATCTAGTGGCCGATACTTTGAGTAGAAAGGTTGTGAGTATGGATAACCTTGCGTATATTCCGGTTGGTGAGAGGCCGTTAGCTGCAAATGTTCAAACTTTGGCCTATCAGTTCGCGAGGTTAGATGTTTCAGAGTCTAGTTCGATTCTAGCTTGCGTAGTCGCTTGGTCTTCCTTGTATGAGCGTATCAGAGAGTGGCAGTATAATGATCCTTATTTGCTTGTCCTTCAGGACATGGTGTGGCATGGTGGTGACAAGCAGGTTATTGTAGGAGATGATGGACTTTTACGGGTGCAGGGTCGTATTTGTGTGCCTAATGTGGATGGGCTTCGTGAATTAATTCTTGAAGAGGCTCACAGTTCCCAGTATTCTATTTATCCAGGTGCCGCCAAAATGTATCAAGATTTACAGCAACATTATTGGTGGAGGAGAATGAAGAAGGATATAGTTGCATATGTAGCTTGGTGTTTAAATTGTCAGCAAGTCAAGTGCGAGCATCAGAGACCTGGTGGTTTGCTTCAGAAATTAAAAATTTCTGAGTGGAAGTGTGAGCGTATCACTATGGATTTTGTTGTTGGGCTCCCACGGACTCAGAAGAAGATCGATGTAGTATGGGTCATTGTGGACAGGTTAACCAAGTCAGCACATTTCATTCCAGTAGCAGTCACCTATTCTTTAGAGCGGTTAGCTGAGATTTACATCCCCGAGATTGCCCGCCTTAACTGTGCACCCGTGTCTATTATTTCTAATCAAGGTACACAGTTCACCTCGCACTTCTGGATGGCTGTACAGCATGAGTTAGGCACGCGGGTTGAGTTGAGTACAACATTTCATCCACAGACAGACGGATAGTCAGAGCGCACTATTCAGATATTGGAAGATATGCTTCACGCTTGTGTCAAAGATTTGGAGGTTCTTGGGATCAGTTCTTGCCACTTGCGGAGTTTGCCTATAATAATAGCTACCAGTCGAGCATTCAAATGACTCTGTATGAAGCATTATATAGGAGGCGATGTCGTTCGCCAGTTTTCTGGTTTGAACCGGGAGAGGCTCGATTATTGGGTACCGATTTGGTACAGGATGCCTTGGAGAAGGTCAAGGTTATTCAGGATCGACTTCGCATAGATCAATCTAGGAAAAAGAGTTATACCGATCGTAAAGTCCGTGATATTGCATTCATGGTAGGAGAAAGAGTATTGCTCCGGGTTTCACCTATGAAAGGTGTAATAAGATTTGGAAAGAAGGGAAAGTTGAGCCCTAGGTATATTGGACCCTTTGAAATTCTTGAAAGGGAGGGTGAAGTAGCCTACAGGCTTGCACTACCACCTAGTTTATCAGCAATTCATCCGGTGTTCTATGTGTCTATGCTCCGAAAATATTATGGTGATCCATCCCGTGTGTTAGATTTGAGCTAAATCCAATTGGACAAAGATTTGACTTATGAAGAGGAACTGGTAGCTATTTTAGCCCGGCAGGTCCGACAGTTGAGGTCTAGGAGTTATCCTTTAGTTCGGGTCCAATGGAGAGGTCAGTCGATTGAGGCAGCTACCTGGGAGTCAGATTCAGACATGCATAGTAGATATCCACACCTTTTCACCAGCTCAAGTAATTTTCTATTTTCGTTTGAGGACGAACGTTTGTTTTAGAGGTGGAGAATGTGATGACCCGATAGGTCATATTTAAATTTAGTATTCATTTATGTGTTTTGAGACTTCAAATCGCACCATTCAAATTTTCTCGACTTACGTGAACAGTCCGTATAATTTTTCAAGAAGTTTTTATGTGAAACATTGATAAAAATATGAATTTGTGCTTTAAAACTCACTTAAGTTGACTTCGGTCAACGTTTCTAGCAAATAAACCCAGATCAGTATTTTGACAGTTCCGGTAAGTCCGTATCGTAATCTGGAACTTGGGCGTATGTCCGAAATTTAATTTGGAGGTCCTTAGCTCGAGTTATCGCCATTTATTGAAAATTAGAAATTTGAATGCTTAAAGATTACCAAGTTTGATCGTGAATTTGACTTTATCGATATCGGACTCAGATTGAGATTCTGAGTGTTGGAATAGCTCCATTATGTCATTCATGACTTGTGCGCCAAATTTAAAATCATTCCAGATTCATTTAATACGTTTCGGCACAGGTTTTGTAAAGTGAAATTTTCATAAACTCATAAGTCTGAATCGATGAGTGAATTGTAATTTCGATATTATTTGATGTGATTTGAGACCCCGAGTAAGTCTGTATTATATTACGAGACTTGTTCAAATATATGGACGAGGTCCCGAGATGTCCGGGTGAGTTTCCGACGAGTTTTAGAACATTTGTGTTCAAGAACACAGATCTGGTTCTGGTGTGTCGCACCTGCGCAATTTTGGCCGCAGGTATGTGATCGCTTCTGCGGAGGCAATGTCACTTTTGTGACTTTGTGGCCAGGGGAGAATCTTCGCTTCTGCGAAGCTTGGGACGCAAGTGTGATGCCCGCTTCTGCGGTGCCATGATCGCAGATGCGATCTTTCGCACTTTTGCGGTTCTCTTCACGCATCTGCGCAGTCGCTTCTGCGACGTGAAGGTCAGCAGGTGCGGTCCTCTGCTTGGCTGCCCTGTTCCGCAAATGCGAGCCTTGTCTTGCAAATTCGGAAATTTATTCGCATATGCGGAAATGCTGGACAGAACACATAAAATCGAGTGTTAGCCATTTTTACTCATTTGTGAGTTTTGAGTTTCGGATTTGGGCGATTCCAAAGGGGTTTTTCACGACTTCGACTTGGGTAAGTTTTCTATATCTGAAAGAGATTATATATCATAAATTCATGTTTATATTCATTGTTTATTTCGGATTTAGAAGAAAAAAATTGGAGTTTTTGTAAAACATTCGAAAAAACGAAAATTTAGGATTTGAAAGACAATCCGATGTCGGAATTCGATAATTTTAGTATGGTCGAACTCGTATCGGAACGGGTGTCCGGATTCCTTTATTTTTTATCGGGTTCCGAAAAGTGGGCCCCACATTGACATTTTCGAAAATGATATAAATTAAGTCTCTTTTGAATTGTGAATAATTTCTAAAGCTCAAATTGAATTGTTGGTAAATAATTTGTTAGGTTTGATTGGTTTGGAGAATAATTCGAAAGGAAAGCCATGGTCGAGTGATCAATTAAAATTGCAAAACAAGGTAAGTATCGTGGTTAACCTTGACTTGAGGAAATAGTACCCTTGAATTATTTGTTACGTGAATTTCATGTGTAATGGCGTATAGGCGAGGTGACGAGTGCCTATACGTCGTCAAATTGATTGTTTGCATATTTATCTGAAAATTATAAATTATTTTAAATCATGAATTAATTATTATATTAATTATTTATCTCTTATTTCTTGTCCAATATTATGTCTTGAATTCATGCTATACTTGCTACATGCTTATTTGACTTATGTGTCTTAATTGCTACTTGACATTTAGCATATTAAATATTAAATTACCTATTTTCTCCCTGATTTTCACAATTAATTGCTACTTGTCATTACTTGTTTCCTAAATAAATCATAAATTTTGTATACCTTGTTGCCTAATAATATTTTATTAATGTGGTATTTATTGGAGTATTTTTACATTTAAGAATTGTTAAATTATATTGTTGGAGCGGGTTGCACACCCCAACGGATTTATGTTAAGTTTATATTGTTTGAGCGGGTTGCACTCCACAACGGATTAAATCATGAATTATTTTCCAACTTAAAGCTTCTAAAACGAGAATCATTCTTCTAAATAAATCTCGAATCGCTCAAAAATTGAAATCAACCATTCACGCAAGTCATATTACATAATAGGAAGCTACTTAAAGTCTCAAACCACTGAATGGAATGCTAAAGTTCAAAACGACCAGTCGGATCGTTACATATCGAGTGCTGGTTTTTTTCCACCTATAATTAAACACAAAAGTAGATTCAAAAGATGGAGTTAAAGGAGCTTTACCAAATTCCATAGTTCTTTTTGGGATGAATATTAGATTATCCAAACATTCAGAAAAGAAACACTTGTTTTTAACCATGAACTCTAATTTGTAAGTTCACTAGTCATTCTTTATCATGAGTTGGGTTATGTATGAAGAAGTATTGCATTTCCTTCAATTCTTTGGACATCTAGAAATAACCTGTTGAGATGGATTCTAGGATTTAAAATTTAAGATGTATAATATGGGGTTCAAAATTAATTAATTATATATATATATATATATATATATATGTATATATGTATATATATATATATATATGTATATATGTATGTATAAATTTAATTAAACTCACTCCTAAGACTCTAGGTCTGCTTCTGTACGTACCTTTAACACCAGTATTGTTAATGAGAGTAAAAATATGGCCAAAAGCATACCAAGCTTTCTTTACAGATGCTTCAATAGTTGGACCATCAGCAACAACATCAAGTTCAATAGCAACAGCTCTAACGAGATGAGTATTTGAAAAGGGACTCCAACCGGTCCACCCGACATGACACTATAGCATGCCCTAGCTAGGTCAAGGCAGAATTCACGGCCAAGCCCGCCAGATGCACCGGTGACAAACACTACTTTGCCTCCAATTGTCGCTATGGCTCCAAATGGTCTCACACATTGCTCTTGTTTTGAGTCTCTTGATCATTGGAAGATGGCTCAACATATTCTAGTACTTGATTTGTCATATTGCTATGAGAACTGCTAGCAGTGTTTTGGTGTTTATTATGCATATTCTAATCTAAGATGTACATTTATAGGATTCAATTTGTAAATACTAGAACAGACAATTGAACGGGGACATAAGCTCTTCCAAATTTAATAGAAAAATGTACGTTTTATGTTCTGAAGCTTTGGTTTGTGAATTGGTCCGGTCATTATAATGGGTTGATAGATTCCAGCTAGGTTGTCAAGTAGACATAATGCAGATTTTTTTGTTTTCTTTCTTTCAAAATAACAGCCCCGAACCCCATAAGTTTCATCACTGATAGAACTAAAAAACTAAATTGGGGAAGTAGCAGCACGCCTTATATCCTCATTACAAGTTACTTCCTTTGTCCCATGTCATGTGATATTGTTGGACTACACTAGAAATTCAAGAAAGAGAAACATTTGATACTTCTGACCTGAAATAAGTCATAAATAGAAGTATAATTAATTTCTTCATCTTCATGCTCATTCCAAGCTCGAAGTGCCATTTGTACAAATAAGAATCCCCTTCTTTACATGATTCTTCTTCATTATATAAGATCCGTAGCGCAATTACATAGAAGTACATTTTGTGTTATAGTCCCATGATCCTGAATCGATCTTACCTGGGATCTCAAATCCCAAGTTTGTCTATGAAGAGCGAATGTAATTTGTGTCTATACTTGATTTTCTCTTGTGTGGCTATAAATCATCTCATTAATGGTGAAACGAAAAGTTAAAAGTTAACTTTTTTTATAAATATAAAAAATCGTCATTCTTTTTGACACGGATTAAAACGGAAAGAACATCACATAAAATGGGACGGTGGAGTATTACAATATACCAATTTTCGAGACATTTGACTAAGATCATCCTCTTATGGGGCCATTCCTGTCAGTCACCCTCTTTTCTATAACGACCCGACCGATCCTTTTGAGTTCCAGAATCATATTTCCTAATTTGATGCTTCTCATAGGTTGCTTTGATATTTGCAACTTGTGGGAATGTCACGATCCAAAATGACCAATCGGTCGTAATGGCACCTAACGTATTTGCTGGGCAAGCTAAACATAAAAATAACGAATCATGATAACAGAAATGACGAAAATGATACAAGTCTAAAGCCTTCAACATAATATAATATCATCGATACATAATAAATCCCCCAAAACTGGTAAATACAGAGTCATGAGCTGTAAAACGAAAATACAAGTCTAAAATACCCAAATAACAATACTGTCTGAATGAAAGACAACAATACAAAATGAAAAGAGACACTAAGACCGCGGACGAGATGAAGTTCTACCTCGTCTCTCCAAGATAATTCAACAACAAGTCTCAGCTACTAGTGGCTCGATCCAATACTTGGATCTGCACAATTAAGTGCAGAGTGCAGTATGAGTACAACCGACCCCATGTACTCAACAAGTATCATAACTAACCTCAGTGAGGTAATAGAAGCAAGAATTGTAAATGATACTCACTAATCACATGTACAGTTCATTAATTCTAAATTAAATATTATGTCACATAATACTAAATAGCTCACGCAAACTTGTCTTGGATGCTTCCGTTGTTGTTGGCTTTAGTAGTTTATTAAAGGAATACTTTAAAAGTAAAATAAAGTGTGACGACCCGATAGGTCGTTTTGAACACTAATCCCCTTTATTTTCGTGTTTCGATACCTCCACTAGCTTCATTTGGTGATTCTTGATTTGTGTGCGTGGTCCGTATTTTTTTCCAAAAAGTTTTACGTAAATTTTTTAAAATAATGTGTTATTTTGGCTTTAAAAATAACTTGAGTTGATACGGTCAATATTTTGGGTAAATGACCCTAGATCAGTGTTTTGACGATTCTGGTACGTTCGTATTGTGATTTTTGGACTTTGGCATATGCTTGAAATTGAATTTGGAGGTCCCTAGGTTGATTTGACTTATTTTGCTCGAAAGCTAGCAATTGAAATGTTTGAAAATTTCTTAGGTTTTGACTGTAGGTTGACTTTATGGTTAACGGGTTCGATTTTGATTTTGGGACTTGGTATAGGTTTGTTTTGGTATTTGAAACTTGTATGGAAAATTTGGTGCAATGCGGAGTTAGTTTGATATGATTCCTACGCCTGGTTGTGATTTTAGAGGATCTTGAGTTTTCTTTGAAATTTCATGCGTTTTGATGTCCGATTCGTGGTTATAGATGTTATTGTTGTGTTTTGATCGTGCGAGTGAGTTTGTATGATGCTATTACACTTGTGTGCATATTTGTATTGGATTCTGAGGGGCTCGAGTGTGCTTCAGATAGTTCTTGGATCATTTTGGACTTGTAAAACTATTGTTTTTGGTGTCTGTTGCTTTGTGCTTCGTGATCGCGAAGGGAAAACTGAGGCTGGGGGATGGTTTCGCTTCACGAACGTGAGAGGCCAGTCGCAACCGCAAAGCAGTAGCGAGCTTTCCCTTCGCGAATGCGGCAGGCATCTCGCGAACGCAATGCTTTAAGGATAGCGGGGGGGGGGGGGGGGGG
>AWOL01S0057942.1:18115-31620 GCA_000715115.1 Nicotiana otophora
GTTGGCTCTTCTTCGCGAACGCGAAGATAGCCTTGCGAATGCGAAGGCCAAAGGGCCACTGCTCTTTGCGAACGCTTAAGGTGCTTCACGAACGCGAAGAACACCTGACGCCCAGATATTTAAAGTGTCGAGAGACGGGATTTGACAACTTTTCACCATTTTGAAAGCTAGAGCTCGGCATAGAGGCAATTTTGTGGAGGTTTTTCATCCCAAATTTATTGGTTAGTAATATTTAACTAGTTTTGATATTTTCCATAATCACCCATTGATTTTAACCTTTAATCTAGGATTTCCATAATAGAAATTTGTGATTTGGTTAGAATTTAGAGACTTTGCAAAATTGACATTTAGACCTCAAATTGAGGTCAGATTTGGAAACAAATCACATAACCAAATTCGGGGGTGAATGGGTAATCATAATTTTGTCCGAGTCTCGGGTTTTGACCACGCGGGGCCGAGATTGACTTTTGTTGTATTGACTGTTAAGCTTTAAGGTGTGATATTTCTCTTATTTGTAACCTTGTTGTGAACTATTTGATCCATGTGTGAGGTTACGTAGAGGCTAATTCCCGGAATGAACTCGACAATTGCTTTTTTGTGATGAAACTTTCCGATTTGAGCTATGATAGCACACATTATACATGCCTACACTTTAGCATGCTATTTATACCAGTCCAGGAGCATGAAATCTGATATTCATTCTTTATATACATGTATTCTTGTATAATTTATTATGTGATATGATTTGGACTGGATGCCACTAACCACGCTAGAAAGACCTTGTTGTTATTCCTCTGACCATGCCGGGAGGATCGTGTTGTTATGCATGTGACCACGCAAGATGGATTGTGTTATTGTGTGTGTGACCACACCAGGCGGATTGTGTTGTTATACCTTTGACCACGCCGGGAAGATTATGATATTGAGCATGCGACCACGCTGTGGTGGTAGCACGTTAAATTGGTCATACTACAAGTGGACATGGATTTATCCCCTTAGGACCACCCTCTCATGTTCCTTCTTGTTGGTGTACACGCGAATTTGAGAAAAATTGATCAGTGGTTTGGTACGGATATGGAAATATTGAGGAACATGTGGCCACTATATGTTTTAGATTTTGTATTTCATCGTTACTTGCAATTTCCATGGTTAATTACCTGATTTATTTGCAATCATATTTATATACTAGATCATTGACGTAGAGTACTTGAGAAATTATGCACACCCAGATGTTTCTTTCTGTGCTTTATGACATGATCAAATTATTATTTTGTACTTGTTGAACTTATGAAATTGAACAGGTTATAGCAAGTATCATTTATAATTCTTGCTTTTTTTACCTCGTCGAGGTTAGTTACGATATTTGCTGAGTATATGGGGTCGGTTGTACTCATGCGACACTTTGCACGTAATTGTGCAGATCCAGGTGTAGGACCTAGTCATCAGTAATAGGGCTACTTGTTCAGATGATCATCGAGAGACGATGTAGAGCTGCATTCTCGACCGCAGTCTTAGCGTCTCTTTTTTTATGTATCGTTGTCTTGAATTCAGACAGTATTGTATTCGATCATTTTAGACTCGTATTTCTGTATTAGAGCTCATGACTCTGCATTTACCAGTTGTGGGGGATTTATCTTGTATTGGTGATATTATGTTGTGTTAAAGCTTTTAGACTTGTATGTTGGTATAAGAGCCCTAGATTCATAGGTAATAAGATTCATGGGCAAGTTAATTAGAGTCTTGCGGATCGGTACAGAGACGTTTGTACTTATCTTTGAGAGGCTACCGAATTGTTAGGAAAACTTTACCTTCTTGCATTCTTGTTGTGCGGATTTGTTATTTCCGAAGTTTGAACCTTGACTCTTCTATTCTCTCAAAGATGGTAAGCACACGTGTAGCCGGATCAGGTGGACGGGCACCAGCACCACCAGCTAGGGCCGCAAGAGCTTAGGCCCGAGGTATAGGTTGATGTGGGGCTCGCACTACAGTGAGGACAGCACCGGTGGAGCCACCAGTCGCTCCAGTGGAGTAGCAGGTTTCAGATACTGTTAAGACGGTGGAACCAGCTCAAACACTGACAGTACCTATTGTTATACCTAGTCTTCAGGAGGCTTTGGCACAGATCTTGAGTGTGTGTACGAGCCTGGCTCTGGCAGTTACTATACCAGTTGAACCAGCTACCTCACAGGCTAGGGGAGGAGCCTAGACTCCTGCCGCCCATACTCCAGAGCAGCTAGCTGAGAGCCATCAGCCACTAGGGGTGTTACCAATATAGCCAGTTATTGCTACTCGGGCCGAGGCCGATCCATCTATGTCTGATGCGGAGCATAGGAGGTTGGAGAAGTTAAGGAAGCTTGATCCACCCGAGTTCGACGGAGGAGAGTCAGAGGATGCTCAGGATTTTTTGGATCGGTGTTATCGGATTCTTCGTATTACGGGTATTATGGGTATCAATGGGGTTGCTTTCACTACTTTTCAGCTAACAGGGGCAACCTACAGATGGTGATGAGATTACGAGTTAGCCACGCCAGTTGGTGTAGCACCACTTACTGGCATTAGTTCTCAGTTCTCTTTTTAGAGCAGTTTGTTCCACAAACTCATAAAGAGGAGATGCGTAGGGAGTTCGAGTACCTATGCTTGGGGGATATGACTGTGACCCGGTATGAGATGAGATTTGCATATTTGGCACGTCATGTTATATGGTTGGTTCCCACAGAGAGGGAAATGATCAGGAGGTTCATTGAGGGCCTCAACTATAGTTTGCGTTGTAGTTTGGCTCGAGAGGATGAGACAGATGCTAGGTTTGACCAGGTCGTCAAGATTGCTAGACGCTTGGAGCAGGTCTTCAGGCTTGAGCATGAGGAGCAGGAGGCCAAGAGGCCTCGTGGTCCAGGTGGTTTCAACAGTGCCTCATCTGGAGGCCAGTCACACTACAGCAGAGGTCGTCCGTATAGGCCCGCTCAGGTATCTCGTCATGTACCTTGTGGTACTTCAGTTAGCCACAATTCACACAGTGCTCACCTAGCTCAGTCATCATTCAGTGCGATTCCAGCATAGAGTTCCTACCGTGGTCCATCGGGTCAGGGTTCTATGAGCAGCTACTTAAATTATTAGGTTTCTCCGAGGCGGGGTTGTTACGAGTGTGGAGACTTGAGTCATCTTAAGTGGGATTGCCCAGACTTCTTGACAGGGCTCCACAGCAGAGCTCACAACCTATGATCTCAGCACGAATAGCCACACCACCCACAAAACCAGATCGGGGTGGGACTCTGGCAGTTCGGGGTCACCTAGAGGGGGAGGTCGATCAGGTGGTGGTCAGGCTCGTTGCTACGCATTTCTAGCCAGGCCAGAGGCAGATACTTCTGACGCCGTGATCACAAGTATCGTTTTTAGTGTTCCACAAGGATGCTTCAGTGCTATTTGATCCTAGATCCACTTAGCCATATGTGTCATCATACTTTGCTCATTATTTAGATATGCCCCATGATTCTTTAGTTATGCATGTTCATGTATCTATACCGATGGGTGATTCTATTATTGTGAACTGTGTATATCAGTCGTGTGTGGTGGCTATTGAGGGTTATGAGACGAGAGTTGATCTTTTAGTACTTAGCATTATTGATTTCGACAAAAATTTGGGCACGGATTGCTTGATGCCATATCATGCTATCCTCGATTGTCATGCTAAGACCGTAATATTGGCGATGTCGGGGGTACCGAGGGTGGAGTGGAGAGGCTCCCTTGATTATTTTCCTAGTAGAGCGATTTCACATTTGAAGGTGCAACGTATGGTTGAGAAGGGATGTTTGGCGTACTTGGCCTTCGTGAGAGATGTTAGTGTTGATGCTCCTACCATTAAGTTAGTTTTGGTAGTGAGAGACTTTCCAGATGTGTTTCCACCAGACCTGCCGAGCATGCCACCGGACAGGAACATTGATTTTGATATTGTTCTGGTGCCGGGAACTCAGTCTATCGTTATTCCATCGTATCGTATGGCAACATTGGAGATGAAGGAACTAAAGGAACAATTACAAGAATTATCTGATAAGGGCTTCATCAAGCCTAGTGTGTCACCTTGGGGTGCATCGGTTCTATTTATGAAGAAGGATGGTACCATGCAGATGTGTATTGATTATAGGCAGCTGAACAAAGTTAGAATCATGAACAAGTACCCCTATCGCGCATTGATGACTTTTTTGATCAGCTTCAGGGTGCTACATTGTTTTCAAAGATTGATTGAGGTCACGGTATCATCAGTTAAAGATCCTAGATTCATATATTTCAAAGACATCATTCAGGACCCGCCCCAACAGCCTGACCAATGCCCCAACATCCTTTATGCACTTGATGAATAGTGTATTTTAGCCATATCTTGATTAAGTCATGATAGTAGTCATTATTGATATACTGATGTACTCATGCAGCCAGAAGGATCATCAGCAACATATGAGAATCGTACTCCAGACTTTGAAGGAGAAGAAGCAATATGCTAAATTCTCCAAGTGTGAGTTTTGTCTTGATTCAATGGCTTTCTTAGGGCATGTGGTGTCTAGTGAGGGTATCAAGTCAGATCCGAAGAAGGTTGAGGCAGTTCAAAGTTGGCCCAAACCGTCTTCCGCTACTAAGATCCAGAGTTTCCTTGGTTTGGCCAAATATTATCGCCCTTTTGTAGAGAGTTTCTCATCCATTATTGTACTTTTGACTAGATTTACCCAGAAGGATAATCCTTTCATATGGTCCGACGAGTATGAGGTGAGCTTTCAGAAGCTCAAGATTGCATTGACTATAGCCCCAGTATTGGTGTTGCCTGTAGGTTCAGGAACTTACACCATGTATTGTGATGCATCGCGTATTGGGCATGGCGTAGTGTTGACGCAGGACGGTAGGGTGATTGGCTACGCATCCCGATAGTTGAAATTTTATGAGAATAATTACCTTGTACATAACTTAGACTTGGCAGCCATTGTTCACGCACTGAAAAGTTGTAAGCACTATCTATACGGCATTCCATGTAAGGTCTACACCGACCTTCGGAGTCTCCAGCATCTGGTCAAGTAGTAGGACCTTAATTTGTGGCAGCGGTGATGGTTAGAGCTACTGAAAGACTATGGTATCACCATATTATATCATTCGATGAAGCCCAATATGGTGGCCGATACATTGAGTAGGAAGCTTGAGAGTATGGACAGTTTGGCATATTTACCAGTAGCATAGAGTCCACTAGACATGGATGTTCAGGCTTTGGCCAATCAAATTGTGAAATAGAATATTTTGGAGCCTAGCCACGTTCTTGCTTACATTGTGGCACAGTGTTCATTATTGGAGCGTATCAAGGATCTTTAGTTTGATGATCCTCACTTGTTGGTGTTGAAGGACATGGTGTAACGGGGTGGTGCTAAGGAGGTTGTGATTAGTGATGATGGTGTTATGCAGCTTCAAGGACTAATTTGTGTTCCAAATGTTGATGGGTTGAGATATTTGATCCTTGAGAAGGCTCGCAGCTCACGTTATTCCATTCACCCAGGTGTCACGAAGATTTACCGTGACTTGAAATAGTACATTTTGTGTCAAGGAATGAAGAAAGATATTGTTGCTTCTCTCTTTCAGTGTTTGAATTGTCAACTGGTAAAGTATGAGCATCAGAAACCAAGATGGTTGGTTTAGAGAAAGTAGGCTTACCACGGACCTTAAAAAAATATGATGTAGTCTGGCTTACTATGGACGGGTTGACTAAGTCTTCACACTTCATTCCGGTGATGACTTCCTATTCTTCATAGCGGTTGGCTCAGATTTACATCCAAGAGATTATCCTCCTGCACGGCATGCCCATTTCTATCATTTTATATGGAGGCATGCAGTTCACATCACCATTTTGGAGAGCGGTGCAACGAGAGTTGGCCACACGGGTTGAGTTGAGTACAACATTCCATCTCTAGACAACGGGCAGTCCGAGCGCATTATTCAGAGATCTTGGAGGGCATATTACGTGCCTATGTTATGGATTTCTAAGATTCAAGGGATCAGTTTCTATTGCTCATAGAGTTTTTCTATAACAACAGCTATCAGACGAGCATATTGATGGCTCTGTATGAGGCCTTATATTGCGATGTCGTTCGCCGATTGGTTGGTTTGAGTCTGGGGAGGCTAGGTTTTTGGGCAGTGATTTGGTCTGTGATGCTATGGAGAAGGTTAAGGTGATTCAGGAGCAACTTCATATAGCACAATCCAGGCATAAGAGTTATGTTGACTGGAAGGCTCGTAATGTTTCATATATGGCGGGTGAGAAGGTTCTACTCAGAGTTCCCATGAAGGGTATGATGAGATTCGGGAAGTAGGGCGGGTTGAGCCCTCAGTATATTGGCCCTTTTGAGGTGCTTGAGAGAGTTAGAGAGGTAACCTATAGACTTGCCTTGCCACCTAGTGTATCAGGGGTCCACCCAACGTTTTATGTTGTGATGCTCCGGAAGTATTATGGTAATCCATCACATGTTTTGGACTTCAGCATGGTGCAGTTAGATAGGGATTTGACTTATGATTTAGAGTCGGTGGCCATTTTGGATCGCAGGTTTGGAAGTAGAGATCAAAGAATATAGCATCAGTGAAAGTTCAATGGAGAGGTTAGCCGGTCGAGGAGGCTACTTGGAAGACCTAGCAAGAGATGCGGACCAGATATGCTCATCTCTTTGAGACTCTAGGTATTATTCTAGACCCGTTGGAGGACAAACGTTTGTTTAAGAGGGGGAGAATGTAATGACCCGGCTTGTCTTTGTATGTATTGTAGCCCTGTTCTCCTATTTATTGCTTCTTCTATGTTCATTTGTGGTTATATAACTTGCCGGGGTAGTTGGTTTGGTTTCAGAGATGTTTCGGAGTGAATTGGGACACTTAGCCCCAAGGTTGGAAGCTTAAGTTGAACGAGTTTAGCGAAGTTTGACTTTTGTGTAGCCGACTTCGGAATGGAGTTTTTTTGGTTCCAATAGCTTTGTATAGTGATTTTGAACTTAGGCGTATGTCTGGATGTTGATTTGGAAGTACGTAGATTGATTTGGTGCTCTTTGGAGAAAGTTGGAAAGTTAAAGGTTTGGAAGGTTGAGAAATTTGATCGAGAGTTGACTTTGTTGATATAAGGTTCGCATTTTGGTTCCGGAAGTTAGGATAAGTTCGTCGTGTCATTTGGGACTTGCATGCAAAATCTGAGGTCATTCGAAGTTGATTTGATATGGTTCGACATGAGTTTTAGAACTTGGAAGTTTATTAGTTTCATTAAGCAAGAATTAATGTGCGATTCGTGGTTTTGGTATTGTTTGATGTGATTTGGGGCTTCAAGTAAGTTCGTGTTGTGTTTTAGGGCTGGTTTGTATATTTGGATGGGGTCCCGGGGGCCTCGGGTGTGATTCGGATAAGTTGCGGATCATGGTTGGGCTTAGAGGGACTGCTGAAGTTCCTGGTTCCTAATGCATTCGTACCTGCTATAGTTTGGCAACAGGTACGAGGCCGCAAAAGCTACGCCTTGATCGCAAAAACGAAAGTGGAGGCTGCTGAGGGAGTTCACAGATGGGGAGAACTGGGTGCAAGTGCAGGTGCGCAATGAGTCCGCAGATGCGAAGCCGTAGAAGAGGCTAGGAGTTCGCAAAAGCGGATGAGTGGGGAGTTAGTCGTTTCCGCATCTGTGAAGGAAATTCCACAGATATGGCGTCGTAGGTGCGCTCATTTTGACCGCAATTGCAATTTTGCTGGAAAGGATTATATATCGAGGGTTTGGTCTTTTCTTCTCATTTTTGGGATTTTAAAGCTCGGTATAGGACGATATTTGGAGTGCTTTTCACCATAATTGAAGAGGTAAGTGACTTTTACTCACTTTTGGTGATAGACATTGATTACCCATTGATTAATACATGTAATTTCTCATGAATCTAAGGTGGAATTTCGGGGGGTGGGGGGTGGACTTTGTTATTGGAGAGTGAGATGTGAGGATTTGACGATCGATTTGTGGGTGGAATTGGATGAAATTAGTATGGTTGGACTCGTAATTGAATGGATGTTCGGAATTTATGAATTTTGTTGGGTTACGGGGTGCGGGCCCGGGGGTTGACTTTGCATTTTGATTCAAGACTTTAGCTTTAGCATTAGGAATCAATTTCTATGACTTCTATTGATTATATTAAGTTAATTTGGCTAACTCCCCGAATGAACTAGATAATTGCTATTTCTGTGATGAAAATTTGTCGTTTGAGCTATGATAGCACACTTTAGCATGTCATTTATACTAGTACAGGAGCATGAAATCTTATATTCATTTATCATATACATGTACTTTTATACAATTGCTTCTGTGTGATATGATTTGGACTGGATGCCGGTGACCAAGCCGGGCAGATCGTGTTGTTATTCCTGTGACCAAGCCGGGCAGATCGTGTTGTTATTCCTATGACCACGCCGGGCGGATCGTGTTGTTATACATGTCACCATACCGGGCGGATTGTGTTGTTATGCATGTGACCACGCCGGGCGGATTGTGTTATTATGCTTGTGACCACGCCGGGCAGATAATGATATAGAGCATGCGACCATGTCGGGCAGATAACACATAAATTGGTCGTGCTGCTTGTGGATATGGATCCATACCCCTAGGTTCACCCTCCCATATGCCTTCTTGATGGTGTACACGCGGATGTGAGGAAAACATATTAGTGATTTGGAAATATTAAGGAAAATCTGGCCAATATTTGTTTTGGATTTTGCATTTCATCTTTACTTGCAATTTTTGTTGTTATTTACTCGATTTATATGCATATCATCTTTATATGTTGGATTATTGACAGAGCAGAGTACTTGAGAAATTGTGCACACACGGATGTTTCTTTCTGTGCTTTATGACTTGATCACATTAATGTTCTGTACTTGTTGAATTTATGAAACTGAACAGGTTATAGCAAGTATCATTTATAGTTCTTGTTTCTTTTACCTCATCAAGGTTAGTTATGATACTTGCTGAGTATATAGGGTCAATTGTACTCATGCTACACTCTGTACTTAATTGTGGAGATCTAGGTGTCAGACTCAGTCATTAGTAGTGGAGTTTCTTGTTGAGCTGATCATCGAGAGACGAGGTAGAGCTGCATTCTCGACCGTAGTCTTGGCGTATCGTTTCTTATGTACTGTTGTCTTTAATTCATACAGTATTGTATTTGGTCATCTCAGACTTCTATTTCCGTATTAGAGCTCATGACTCTATATTTACCAGCTCTAGGGGATTTATCTTGTATTGGGGATATTATGTTATGTTAAAGCTTTTAGACTTGTATTATTCAGTTGTTTCAATATTTGTATTTTGTTTTGGCATGTTTGGCTTGCCTAGCACGTGTGTTAGGCGCCATCACGACTGGTTGGGATTTTGGGTCGTGACAACTAACCTGCTCAACTCCATTTCATACTTAGTTAATGTCATCATGTCCTGTATGAGGTTTTCAAGTTCTCGCAAGTTCATCCTATCAGCTGCTAGGTATACACTTTTCTATAAAAATCCTATTCTGGGGCCTCTCCCCGGACTATGTAGCACTAATGGGATGAAGTACCCAACTGCTGGAACTGCCGGAGTCTGGTACAGGGGAGCCATCTGCTCCGGAGTGTGAGTGGCTGGAGCTTGTGATCCTCCCCAGCCTGAGAGACATCTGATGCCATAGAAAATACTCCAGCCTGAGCCACACTCTCCATAAGTCCAACTAGGCGGACTAGAGCGTCCTAAAGTACGGAAGTGGCTATAAATCTCTCCGGGACCTGAGCGGGTCCGACTGGTGTGGTCTGAACTGGGATCTTCTCCTCATGATCAATCTGAGGCTCCATAATAGATGCTGCTTCACGTATTCTAGGCTGAGCTCTGCCACTGCCTCAGCCCCTACCTCGGCCCCTGCCCCTACCCCTGGTAATGGCTGCAACAGGGGGCTCTGTCTCCTGTCCGACTGTAGAGGTTGTGCGAGTTCTCACCATCTGTGAGAGAACAAGAATAAAATAGTTCAAACTTCCGTAATAGAATAAAGTCGCACAATAGAGAAAGAAAGAAGTGAAATTTTCCTAAAGCATTATAGCCTCTAGAAGCTATGTACAGACGTCTCCGTACCAATCCTCCAGACTCTACTAAATTTTCCCATGATTTGTGAGACCTAGGCAACCTAGTGCTCTGATACCAACTTATCATGACCCGTAATGCCACCCTCAGGACCGTGATGGAACCTAACATTTTCATTGCTAGAAAAGCCAACGTTAGCTAACCAGTTTTAACAATTCAAATCAAAACGTTAATAATAATAACTGAAATCATCTAAAATAGATTAATAAAATATCAAATGACGAAATCTAAACATATCCCAAAATCTATAGTCATGAATACATGAGCATCTAGAATACTACAAATACGGTTTGAATAAAGTACAACTATTTGATACTAAGTAAATAGTGAAACTAGATAAAGAAGGGGACTCCAGTGTTGCGGGCGCTTTGAAGTTATACCTCAAGTCTCCAAAGTAGCTGAATCTGAGCAGTCGCGCTACGTGCCGCTAGGACCAATACTAGTATTTGCACAAGAAGTGCAGAAGTATAGCATGAGTACAACCGACCTCATGTACTTTATAAGTGCCGAGCCTAACCTCGACGAAATAGTGATGAGGCTATGGCAAGTCACTCACAAATAACCTGTACAAAATAATAATAACGAAAAAACAGGAATAGAAATAAAGAAATAAACTCATTTAAACGGACCCGAAGATTAACTACCTGTTAGTCCCAGAATAACAAAAATCTCAAGTATCATATCACAATACCGAGGATAACTCTACAATCTCAAACAATTATAACATATCAAATCTATTGCGACGTGCAACCTGATCTCACCATATCATCATCTGTTCATATCATAATTAGTCATTATTCCTTCATATCATTTCAATACCGTTCAATACCATTGCAGCGTGTAACCCGATACCTAAACAATTTCAAATCATTAAAATAAAAAATTCAACAACAATGTTTACAAAATATCAGCACAAAGAAGGTGAAATGTATAGAATATTAAAGAATCACAGAATAAACGGAGAATATCCAATATCTCGAAATCTCAAACTTTACCAATTCATCAGTACAGAATAGCTAAATGGTCCACATAAGTGAAACAACATAATAGAGTGCGTCAAATAATATAAAAATAATTAAAGTAGGTCAAACATGTGACAATTAGAATGTACAATTAAGGCAAGTAGAAACGGGTAGCAGATAAGCAGAAATCGTGTGAGAAATGAACAATTTAAAGGAAGTAAGAATTAAATGAATAATAACAAGTTTAGCATAGATGCCAAATAAGAACATGTAACAATCAAAGCATATAACAAGAAATAACATGGAATAAATGAAGACATAAAAATAGTTAGCTAATCCCGCATGCTAAATCCCATGACGGTGCATACACATTCGTCACCTCGCGGTTCGCGTATACGCCGCTTTTTCACATAATTCACATAATAAATAGTTCAACAAGTCCTAATTCCTCAAGTCAAGGTTAGACACAACACTTACCTCACTCCGCGAACAAAGCAATCAATAAACCACGACCTTGCCTTTTGAACAAGCCTCCAAACCAACCAAATCTAGCAAATTATCGATCAAACGATTCAAAATAAGCTTTAGAACTACCCATTAATATAAAAGGTTTAATTTTGATCATTTTTTAAAAGTCAACAAAGGGACCGCTTGGTCAAAACCTGAGATTCAGATCAAAATCCGATCATCCATTCTACCCCGAGCCCAGTTATGTAATTTGTTTTAAAATCCGACCTCAATTTGAGGTCTAAAAGTTTACAAAATTCCTAAATACTACCCAAATTCCTAATTTCTATCATGAAAATCCTAGATTTGATGTTAAAATCTCATGAAAAGTAATGAAAAATTGAAATAAAGTGTATTAGAGATGCTTACCAATAATTTTGGGAAGAAAAATCTCTTGAAAAATTGCCTCTTGAGTGTTTAGGGTTGAGAAATGGTGTAAAATAAGCTAAGTCTCGTTTTTCCCCTCTTTTATGCGAAGCACATGTCGCAAATGCGAACTGAGCATCAAAAGCATAGAAGTCGCAAATGCGACAATTAGTTAGCAATTGCAAACAGTCCCCCCCTCCCCGCAAATGTGCCCAAAAGCTTCGCCTGCAAATGTGAGTGACAGTTCGCAAAAACGAACCTTTTACTCGCAAATGCGAACTTCTGTTCGCAAAAGCGAGGCTCGCATTTGTGAGCCAGACCGCGCAATTGTGAGATCTGCATCAGACACCAGAAGCAAACATTGCACCAGTAGTCCTCAAACTATCCAAACTCATATGTAGCACCTCTGAAACTCACCCAAGCCTCTCGAGCTCCAAACAAAACATGCACACAAGTCTAAAAATATCATATGAACTCGCTCGCGCAATCAAAATACCAAAACAATATCTAAAACCACGAATCGGACATCAAAACGCATAAAATTCAAAGGAAAACTCAAGAACCTCTAAAATCACAACTAAGTGTGTGAATCCTATCAAACCAACTCCAAATTGCACCAAATTTTGTAGGCAAGTTTCAAATAGCAATACAGGCCTATTTCAAGTTCTAAAACCAAAATCCGAATGTGATAACCATAAATTCAACCTACGGTCAAACCTAAAAAAATTTCAAATATTCAAATTGATAACTTTTGGCAAAACAAGCCAAATCATCCTAGGGACCTCCGAATTCAATTTCGGACATACGCTCAAATCCAAAATCACAGTACGAACCTACTAAAATCGTCAAAATATCGATCTGATGCCGTTTACCAAAAATGTTGACCTTAGTCAACTCAAATGCCATTTTAAGTCAAAAATCTATTTATATTCAAATTTTTATGTAAAACTTTTCGAAAAAGACGCGGATCACGCACACAATTAAGAAATATCAAATAAATCTGATGGAGGTCTCAGAATACGGAAATAAAGGCTAGTACTCAAAATGAACTATCGGATCATCACAGTTTTCATTTGGTATATGGTTCATAGCTCAATTCATTACCCCTCGGGAGTTATGACAATTTGAAATTAGGGCATCTACGGCTAAAGTTATTTACTTCCCTTAAACAATTCTAACTCATTCTAAACTGCTTCTCCCCTTTATTAAATACCCCTACTTCCTTCGCAACATAAGGATTAGGTTATACACACCTTCACAGCCTTTGACATTAGTTATAAGATACTACTGGTCCTTATACAATATCACATCGTGTTAATTGTATCATTACTAAACAAGAGTGGGTTGCTCTAGTGGTGAGCACCCTCCACTTCAAACTAAGAGGTTGTGAGTTCGAGTCACCCCAAGAGCAGCAAGGTGGGGAGTTCTTGGAGGGAGGGAGCCGGGGTGTGTTGTGTGTGTGTGTATATATATATATATATATATATATATATATATATATATATATATATACAGAGAGAGAGAGAGAGAGAGAGAGAGAGAGA
>AWOL01S0057942.1:33171-48163 GCA_000715115.1 Nicotiana otophora
TATATATATATACTAAGAGAGATTCGCAGCCTTGAAATATATTTAGGTATACCTGCTAAGAAAAAGTAGTGAATGTTCTTTCACTTTCATCTTAGCTGAAAATTCAATTACTTTATTACCCCAAAAAAAAAGAACTTTACTCAGACGCCCTAACTCAAGATATGTGGAATTTCTCAAGGCTTGTTATTTCTCCTCCTTATTACTGAATTCATCAAGTAAATGAGAATTTCATGAACCTAAAATTTGTTCAATATACTGATTATCATTCGCCGGCTTTTTTAATTTAAATGGATGGATATATATATACGACTATATAGGTTAATTCTTTTTCATTGCATTATAAAGTCGAAGAACTTCCTTTTCCCTTCTCTGTTAAATATGATTAATAATGAAAGGCATTCCTCTGAGAGTTGTTTAAATGGTTTATATTTAGGGGATAATATATTTAAATTGTTCAACAGTGAAAAGAATCGATTAAATTAACATGTTATTACGTAACAAAATCGTAAATATTCATCTTTAATTTCAAAAATAACTTTATGAATCTTTCATCGCAGTTGTCTTTCAAATTATATACTTATTACTTTTTTGTTTTGACTTGTACTTTTAGAAGGACCGAACGTTTAGATATTCCTTGAATAAAATGAAGAATGTCAAAGTGAAGGCTATTGCCTCAAATATCGAAACCATGAATACATGGGCTTATGGTCAAGCTCATCTTATTAAGAAACTGGTACTAAAGGGGAAAAAAAGGCAAAATAGTCATTTTCTGCACCTGTAATTAAAAATTATCACCATCTGAAATTCTGAATTCGATCAACATTTAGTCACTTTTTATTATGGAAAAAAACAAATATAAAAGTAGCTAAAATACAAAAAAAAAAGTTTATGACCATGTATTGACTTCGATACTCTCTTTATGTAAAACTCTAGCATAAGATGTTGGGGTGTCGAACTTTTACCAGTCCAAAGTTTCCTAAGTTTAAGGTCAATTGAATAAATTCAAACTTCAAATTATTATCTTGAATTTCATTTTTATAAGTTCAAACCTGGAAAAAGGAAAAGAAGCCCATGACCTTTGAAATAAGTCTTAATTTCAAGAATTCCATCTTACATGCATATCTAACATAAGAACTGAAGTTATGTTTGTAATGTTTTTAATTTAAAATATGAATCATCATTATTTCATGTTCCCCAACGGGATGGTGAACAATCTTAAAATGTTTTAATTGATTTTAGCTAAGAAAGGCCAGAGAGAAGGAGAGTTGACGGAAGAAGAAAATCAGAAGGAAAAGGAGATTTGCATTTAAAGTGCAGAAAAAAATAATCATAGTACATAAACATTTGTATTATTGACAGCAAATATTAAATAATAGGTGAAAATTATTTAAGCCCCCTAACTTTACTTCAAACATCAAACTTTGAACACTTGACATCTCCCTTTTTTATCCTACACAATGCGTATTTTGCCCATACTATTTTTAGTTCCCTCCTCTATGTTATACTATTTTATTATATATGATATCTTTTTTTTTTATGATTTTTCCTATAACTTAAATAGTGTTAAACCTTACTCCCTCCGTCCCGATTTATGTGACACTTTTTTCTTTTTAGTCAGTCCCAAAGAAAATGACACCTTCTATATTTAGAGAAGATTCAATTTTAAATTTCTCTTTGTACCCTTAATGAGATAATTTCTAAACACACAAATTTCTATGGTTTGTTTTAAATCACAAGTTTCAAAAGTCTTTCTTTATTTCTTAAACTCTGTGCTCAGTCAAATACCTTCACATAAATTAGGACAAATGGTGTATTATAAATTATAATTTAAGTTTGTTCAAATAATAAATAGAATATTCATTTTGAAACGTTATTACAAACTCTAGAATTATTTTATGATTATTAGTATAATATAACACGCACTAAGTGTGTGTGTGTATATATATATATATATTATATTGTCTTAGTGGTATATTTTCTATAATGTCAAGGATATTTAATAATTTATATATAAATAAAAAGTTCATTTTTCCCTATTTGCGCAGTTCAAATTTTTGGCGAGGGGGTTCAATTGAACCCTTTTAATTCCCTGTAGTTCCACTCCTGCACTTTATCTCTATTTTGTATATAGTATTTTGAGTTTTGATTGTCACTAATGAAATAATATCTAAATTTAAAATTTAAAATTATTTAGAATACAAATAGATAATATTTAAAAAAAATTATAAACTTTACTTTTATTTTAATAGCTAAAATTTTGTATTACCTACATTGGGAATATGTAAGATTCTCACCATTTTTTATTCTCAATTGTATAAATAGTATTTGAGTTTTAGTTGATATTTAATAAATTACTGCTACGAGCAAATATTTATATTTTATTTTTTTATTCCGCTAATTATTTTTATTATCAACATATCATTAAATTATATGTTTGATTACTATATCTAATTTTATACTTTGAAAATTAGCTTTACTTATTGGATAGGTTCTTTTTTCAAAACATATATTTTAGAAAAGAAAAATTATCATGATAATTAAAGAGAGATAGAGAGAGAGAGAAATTGTGGTAATATAAAGGGTAAAATAGGTATTTAAAAAAGCCAATTGAGAATAAGAGGGAAAATATCTATTATTCAAAGTTGGGGGAGGGGGGTTGATTTTTAAAGCAATGGTGAATTAAATAATTATTTTGTAACGACTCGGCAGGTCGTTTTGAGTATTTTAGCCTTGTTTCCCTATTTATTGCATCCTCTATATTAAATTATGGTTATGTGACTTGTCGGGATGGTTGGTTTGGTTTCGGGTGAGTTTCGGAGTGAATTGGGACACTTAGTCTCAAAGTTGAAAGAGTTGACCGGAGTTTGACTTTTTTGTAGACGATAACGGAATCGAGTTTTGATTGTTTTAATAACTTCCTATGATAATTTTGGACTTAGGAATATGTCTGTATATTGATTTGGTGGTCCGTAGATCGTTTTGACTTGAATTGGCGAAAGTTGAAAAGTTGAAGGTTAGAAAGGTTGAGAAGTGTGATGACCCAAAAGGTCATCTTTAAATTTATTTTTGTGTTCTGAGACCTCAAATAGAACTATTCATCATTCCTCGACTTGCGTGTACAGTGCGTAAATTTTTCTCGAACGTTTTTATGTGAAACAATGATTAAAATGTGAAATAGAGCTTTAAAAATCAATTAGGTTGACTTTGGTCAATATTTTGAGCAAACAGATACGGATCAGTATTTTGACAGTTCTGGTATGTCTGTATCGTGATATGAGACTTGGGAGTATGCGTGGAACTGAATTCGGAGGTCCCTAACTCGAGTTATCGCATATTGCCGAAATTTTTAAGTTTAAAGGTTTAATAACTTAAGAGATTTGAATAATGTTTGACTTTGTTGATAACGGGTCCGTATTTTGGTTCTGAAATTCGGTATAGCTCCATTACTATATTTATGACTTGTCTTCCAAATTTGATGAGAAACGGAGCTGGTTTGACGTGATTCGGACGTCGGGTTGTCAAAATAGAAATTGTAAGGTTTTCTTAAAATTTTCATTTGATTTGGTGTCCATTCGTAGTTCTAGGTGTTATTTTGGTATTTTGATTGCACCACCGAGTTCGTATTAAGTTTTTGGACTGGTGTGCATATATGGTTTGGAACCCCGAGGGATCGGGTGTAATTCGGATCATGAGCGGCGCATTTCGAAACCATGAAACTGTTGAACCTGCTGCTACTGGTTTCCTTCTATGCGATCGCGTGACTGTGTCCGCGATCGCGAAGGCTTAATGGTCACGAATGAAATTTGTACTATGCCATCGCATAGTGAGGTCCGCGATCGCACAGTTGCAGCAACTAAGTCAACGCGAACGCGAGGGCCAAGCCGCGTTCGCGAAGGAATGAGGCGGAAGCTGAAGAACAAAATTTGTGCTACGCGGTCGCACAAAGTAGTCCGCGATCGCGGAAGACTGAGAAGTTGTGCTTCGTGTTCATGAGAGCACTGCCGCTTTCGCGTAGAGCAAAAGCTGGACAGCCTAAAATTGTGTTTCGCGATCGCGAAACATTGACCGCGATCGCATAAGGGAAAAACCTGGGCAAACAGAACTTAAGTTCTCTAAATGGGATTTCGCCTCATTTCCTACTATTTACGATTTTGAGCTCGGGTAAGGCGATGTTTGGGCGATTTTTACGAAAAAATATTGGGATAAGTGTTCCTTATCCTATATTGATTATATTTCATGATTTCATACTCATTTACATCATGAATCTGTGAATTTATGGAAGAAAAATCAGATTTTTATAAAATCTTCCAAAAATGTAAAATTAAGATTTGAATGTCAATCCGATGTCGGAATTCGATAATGTTTATATGGTTGAACTCGTATCGGAACGGGTGTTCGCAATTTTCCATTGTTGATTTTTGAGATGAATTTCGAATTTTAATTATGAAAACTAGTAATTTTATACGGAATTAATTCCTATGATTTGTATTGAGTATCTTGAATTGTTTATGACTAGATTTAAGGATTTCAGACTCGAATTCGCGAGGCAAAGGTTTATTGGAATCTTGAATTTGGTTGCAAATTGAGGTAAGTGTCGTGGTTAACCTTGATTTGAGGGAATAGAACCCTTGAATTATTTGTTATGTGAAATTCATGTGGACGACGTATATGCGATGTGACGAGTGTCTATACATTGTCAAATTAATTATTTTCATAATTATTTAAAAATTATAAATTATTTTAAGACACGAATTAGTTGTTATAATAATTGTTTCTCTCATATCCCTTGTCAATATTAATTCTTGAATTCATGCAATAATTATTACATGCTTATTTGATTTATGTGTCTTAATTGCTACTTGACATTTAGCATATTAAATATGAAATTGCCTATTTTCTCCCTGATTTTCACAATTAATCGCTACTTGTCATTATTTTCTTCCTAAATAATTTATAAATATTGTGTGCCGTGTTGCCTAATAATGTAACGATCCGACCGGTCGTTTTGAGCTCTAGCGCGTCGCTCGGCAGTTTGAGGCCATGAGCCGCTTCACTTCAGGTATTATGACTTGTACGCGTGGTCGGAATTAAAATTTCGGAAGTTCAGAATTGATTTGGAAAGAAAATTCGCATTTTGAAAGCTTTAAGTTGGAAGAATTGACTAAGATTGGATTTTAGAGTAAACGGTCTCGGAATCGGGATTTGAAGGTCCCAACAGGTTTGTATGATGATTTCGGACTTGGGCGTATATCCGGATCGGGTTTTGGATGACCCGGGAGCATTTCGGCGCCTATTGTGGAAGTTGGCATTTTTGGAAGAATTTCATAAATTTGGGTTGAAGTGCATTTCAATGTTATCGATGTCAGTTTGGAATTTCGAGTCTGAGAATAGTTTCGTATGGTGATTCCGATACTAGAGCGCGTCCGAAAGTGGATTTGGAGGTCCGTAGGTACTTTTTGGAGTTGCTTGGCGAAAGTTAGAAAATTTGAAGGTTTTTAAGAAGTTTGACTGAAAGCAGACTTTTTGATATCGAGGTCGGATTCCGATTCCGGAAGTTGGAGTAGGTCTGTAATGTCAAATGTGACTTGTGTGCAAAATTTGAGGTCAATCGGACGTGATTTGATAGGTTTCGGCATCGATTGTAGAAGTTGAAGTTTCAAAGTTCAGTAAGCTTGGAATGCGGTGCGATTCATGAATTCAACATTGTTTGATGTGATTTAAAGGCTCGACTAAGTTCGTAATGTGTTTTGGGACGTGTTGGTATAATTGGTTGAGGTCCCGAGGGCCTCGAGTGGATTACGGATGGTTAACGGATCGACCCCTCTTCACTACTTCTTCGAGGTTAGGCGGGATACTTACTGGGTACGCGTTGATTTACATACTCATGTTACACTTGCTGCACATTTTTGTGCAGGTACACATATGTTTAGCGGCCTTGTGGGCGCCGAGGCACGATTATGGTGGGTACTTAGGTGGGTTGCATTCTATACGACGTTCTGCAGCCAACAGAGTCTCCTTTAGAGTACTTATATTTTTCCTGTCCAATTGCATTCCGGACACCTGTTGTATTTATTTTACATTCTTAGTAAATTCACATGTCACTTGTGACACCGGGTTTTGGGTTGATTATGGGTTGCACTGTATCGAAAATTCTTTTAAAGATATTATTAAGTATTTTGTAAACTCCATATTCTGCTATTTAATTGAGGGAAATAATTATGATTTCAAATATTAAAATGAGAATTTAATTAACTATTTAGTGTTAGCTTGCGTGACAGTGGTGTCCGGCGCCATCACGACCTCTAACGGATTTTGGGTCGTGAAAATATGGTATCAGAGCACTACGTTTACTTAGGTCTCACGAGTCATGAGCGAGTCTAGTAAAGTCTTGCGGATCGGTACGGAGACGTCTGTACTTATCTTCAAAAGGCTACAGGGCTGTTAGGACCACTTCCCTTCTTGATTCCTCATCGTGCGATTTGGTTCCTTTGAGGCTTATGCCTTCATTTCCTTCCCATTCAATTTTATGTGACGTGAAGCGCTGGTTATAAATCGGGAATTAAGGAATTGTAATGGTACTACATATGTGGTGCGAGCTGTTTCTCCATGCGTAGTTGATTGGGCTATTGTCGTTGCCTTGCGGAAGGATACTCTATCATTTCAGCTTGGTAGCTATACTTCTGAGAGCTTTGAGGCTATGCACAGGTTGCTATGATGCTCATGAGTTATTATCGCACAGTATTGATGTGATGGTAGGATGCTTGCCTATGTCTAGGGGCGGTGAATGACTTGAAAGGAGGTTTACTCATTGCATCATTCAGAGATTCAGTATTTTACTTCTGACAGGGGAAAGGCAATCAAACTAAGAATGTTTAGACTTGGGTTGATGGAGTAGCGGGACCCGATATTTTTGAGCGTGGTGGAATCTTCGCTTGTGATATGGCGTCATCATTCTTGATTGGTTATAATGCGTTAAGTTCGCCGATATTATGGTTTCCTTCAACTCGCCTTGGGCCAGAGTATTATAAATGGTGCCGGGAAAGTGACTGTCTGAGGTCGCAGTGTGCAATGGTTTAGGATCGAATTGGCATTCCTGGTATTGATGGCTCAAGAAAGATGATTTCTGGAAAGGTTTAAAGCTGGTAGCGATCTATCGGTTCAAGTGCTACAGAGGTAGATTTTTTATTTAAGGCAACAATTAGGGAGCGAAGGATGAGAAAGGTGTTTTACCGTGGTTAAAATTCTAGAAGGCCAAGTGTGAGGAACAGAGGTCGAGTAGTTACCTAAGAGAGTGAGTTTGACCCAAGTGAGAGAGTGGCAAGGTAGCATATGGGTTATGGGGTAGGATAGCTACACGTCTTGAGGAAAGTTTAGAGTGATTTGGGATTCATGGTGGACAGTGGCTAGGTCTACGGACTTAATTTGAAATATTGGCTATTATACGGCGGGAGATTGGATACAACAAAAAGGAGTTGCTTGATATGAAGAAAGATACAACATGACTTTGGATTGGAATGTATTTTCGCACCTTTAGTTGACGTCCATGAGGAGTGAACGAACTGGTGTAGCTGGTAGACGAGCTCGGACTCAGGATGTCTACTGAATTTTGTAGTAATTGTACCCAGTGCAACGACGTTGGAATATGTCGGCATGTAATTTCCACATGTGGGTTATCTCTAGTGAGCAGGTTAGCAGTCGCGTGGTGTTGACGAAGCTTCTATGGAGGATTCTACTGGCTACCCAGTAAGTGATTGAATATGTAACTGAGGCTAGTGGTTTGGAGTGTTCATTAAAGGTTAATAGAAGGACTTCGAGGAATTTGGCGGGTCGATTGTGCAAGATCATGTCAATAGGAGATAATGAACCTAGGTGGGTTCTAGGGTCATGCGATGGTAGCTTCAGGCTAAGTGGGAGAGCCCCACTGTCTATGATTGGATTGTGTAATTGTCAACTAGTGCGGTTTCTGGTTATCAGTGTATTAATGGGTCGTTATGACTAAGGGAAGAGAACATCAGCAATAATTTGAGCAAAGGATTTGAGGAATGTGGGCTATATTTGGCCTTATCGATTCATATTCAGGTTTGGGTAAGACTTAGAGTTTATGTTTTGTGTAGATGTGATGTACAAGGATGATGAGTCGGCCAGGTGCTTCTTTGAGAGGGTGCTTATGTGCTAATAGAGCCTTGGAGTTGATTATATTCCGGACCAAGTCGGAGTGGGTGACTCTCAATAACGGTTCTAGTAGATTCAAAAGTTAAGGTGTGGTGTCTAAGGATTTCGAGTCCATGGTATGGTTGAACATAGAGCTTTTGCTGTGGATTATGATAAAGGCTCTTGGAGTGTTCCGTGTTACCTTTGGTATGCGAGGTATCACGAGAGAAAGGGGAGCATGTAACTTTGGATTATAGAAGAATTATCAGAATAGGTGTATCAGTTGAAGACGCGATTATTCGCACAAGGAGGGTATGAAATGGTTTGTAGGTTTTGGGGATAATATGGTCTCGTGAAATGGGTCACTCGGGATGAGTGCGGATTGAGTTCGTTATATTGATAAAGGAGTTGTTGTTATTTCTAATGAAGACCCAGAGTAAATTAGGAGAAGTTAAGTATGGTTAGCAATGGTTGAATTGGCATGATGGTGGCAATGATCAGTTCCTTTAGCGTATTGAGTTATGCATGTGATTTGTGGCGGTACGTGCGAGGTTTGACGGCCGCCGTAACTGATTTTATTTGGGGGCATTCGAGCATTATGGCATGTTATGTGTATATGGATCCCGGAATGATTATGGTGGTTTAAACCACTACTCGAGGTTTGTATTTTCTGTGGTTATGGGAATTTGGCTGCGTGTTGCAATGGTTCTCTTGAAATGAGCTAAGTAAAATATTTCTATATGATGAAGTATTTCCCTTATTAGTGGTTCCGGAGTTATGATAAAATTTTTGGTGCTCTTGCACATTGGCATGATTAAGTGCAGTGATCGGCATGGGATTCGAAAGTTGAGGATCAAGGTTACGGTTTGTGTCGACAAGAATGTCGAGAGCTTGGATGAGCGGGAAAGGATTCAGATGGTTAAAGTAAGCTGGTATTGTCTTTAGCGTCACCTAAGATCGGTGTCCTGTGAAGAGGCTTTGCATACTGAATGCGGATTTGTAAATTTGCTTTACAACGATTGGTGTGGCCGGTAGTATGAATGTACAGACTTGTTACCTGGTGTCGAAGGTCATGGGAGCATATCCCACGGGAAGATTGTATAAGTGTGACATGTAGTCACTTTATGGATTGAAGAATGGAAACCAAGTATGAAGATTTTTGTAATGTCGCTAATTGGGAATTTATGCCTGGAGGTCGCTAGGTTCATTTGGTGATGGACTATCGAAGTTGTTCCGGTTATGATGGATGATCTTATGTGTTATGGGAAAGAGGGGTTATTATGGACCCTTTAAAGGTTATTAGCCTAGTACGGTGTGATCAGAATCGACTTGAGGTCTATGGATGGATTTAAATGTGAATATGTGCTCTATGTCAGGCCGGATGTGTTCATTTCAGCATAGCGCTCCTTATGGAGGAGTATTCGGACGTTGGATGTTATTTCGTCGTCTGCTATTTCATGTAATACTATATTGTGTTGTATGAGTTGTGGAACGGCTTGATAAATTTCCTATGTATTGAGGTTCCACGTAGCGATGGTGTTGTGTGAGCGGGATGGCTCTCGAGATTCAGATCATATATCGCACCTTAGTTGTGCTTGACTTTTGTAGCGTATGGCACTATCTGTCTCCCCGGGGATGGTATTATGCACTTAGCGTGATACTTATAGCCCATAGTAAGTGTCGAAGTCGACCCCTCTTCACTACTTCTTCGAGGTTAGGCGGGATACTTACTGGGTACGCGTTGATTTACATACTCATGTTACACTTGCTGCACATTTTTGTGTAGGTACACATAAGTTTAGCGGCCTTGTGGGCACCGAGGCACGATTATAGCGGGTACTTAGGTGGGTTGCATTCTATACGACGTTCCGCAGCCAACAGAGTCTCCTTCAGAGTACTTATATTTTTCCTATCCAATTGTATTTCGGACAGCTGTTGTATTTATTTTACATTCTTAGTAAATGCTCATGCACTTATGACACCGGATTTTGGGATGATTATGGGTTGCACTGTATCGGAAATTCTTTTAAAGATATTATTACGTATTTTGTAAACTCCATCTTTTGCTATTTAATTGAGGGGAATAACTATGATTTCAAATATTAAAATGAGAATTTAATTAACTATTTAGTGTTGGCTTGCCTGACAGTGGTGTCCGGCGCCATCACGACCTCTAACGGATTTTGGGTCGTGACAAATAATTTTTTTACTGAATATGGTATTTATGAGAGTATTTTTATAATATTTAAGAGTTGTTAAATTATATTGTTGGAGCGGATTGCACGCCGCAACGGAAATGTATTGAAGAATTATATTGTTGGAGCGGGTTGCATGCCACAACGGGAATTGATTGAACTAATAATTAGATATGACTGCCAAGTTGGCTTCAACTGTTGAAATGAGTTACCTGTTTTATTTTTATTATTGTTGTTATTACTATTATTGTGTACAGGTTAATGTAAGTGACCTGCCTCAGCCTCGTCACTACATCATCGAGGTTAGGCTCGGCACTTACAGAGTACATGGGATTGGTTGTACTCATACTACACTCTACACTTCTTGTGCAGATTTTGGAGTTAGTCCCAGCGATGTACCATAGACTTGCTCGGATTTCAGCTACCCAGAGGAGACTTGAGGTATATATGCACAGCATCCGCAGTTCTGAAGTCCCCTTCTATTTTATTTTAGATGTGTGTTTTCTTTCAGACAACATTATTTTATTCAGATCTTTGTTTGTATTATTCTAGAAACTCGTGCATTTGTGACACCAGATTCAGGAAGGTATTTGGGTGGTCCGTTTGTTATGGTCTTTCGCACTTTATTTCAGTAATGAACTCCTGTGTAATTTAATTATTTTAAAAAAAATGGTAAAAATTATTTTAACGTTGGCTTGCCTAGCAAGTGAAATGTTAGGCGCCATCACGGTCCTGAAGGTAGGAATTTCGGGTCGTGACAAGTCGAAATTGGAGGTTCTTGGGATCAATTCTTGCCACTTGCGGAATTTGCATATAATAACAGCTATCAGTCGAGCATTCAGATGTCTCCATATGAAACATTATACGGGAGACAGTGTCGTTCGCCCATTGGATTGTTTGAACTGGGAGAGGCTCGGTTGTTGGGTACCGATTTAGTACAGGATTCCATGGATAAGGTCAAAATTATTCAAGATCGACTTCGCACAGCTCAGTCTAGGCAAAAGAGTTATGCCGATCGTAAAGTTCGTGATCTTACATTCATGGTTGGAGAAAGAGTATTGCTCCGAGTTTCACCTATGAAAGGTGTAATGAGGTTCGGAAAGAAGGAAAAGTTGAGCCCTAGGTATTTAAGACCCATCGAAATTCTTGAAAGGGTGGGCGAAATAGCCTACATGCTTGCATTACCACCTAGTTTATCAGCGGTTCATCTGGTGTTCCATGTGTCTTTGCTCCGGAAATATCATGGTGATCCGTCCCATGTTTTAGATTTCAGCTCAGTCCAATTGGACAAGGATTTGACTTACGAAGAGGAGCCGGTAACTATTCTAGTCAGGCAGGTCCGACAGTTGAGGTCTAAGAGTTATCCTTCAATTCAGGTGCAATTGAAAGGTCAATCAATTGATACAGCTACTTGGGAGTCCAAGTCGGACATGCAGAGTAAATATACACATCTTTTCACAAAGCTCAGGTACTTTTCTAATTCCGTTCGAGGACGAACGTTTGTTTTAGAGGTGGAGAATGTGATGACCCAAAAGGTCATCTTTAAATTTAATAATTATTTCTATATTCTGAGACCTCAAATAGCACTATTCATCGTTCCTCGACTTGCGTGTGTAGTGCGTAAATTTTTCCGAAAATATTTATGTGAAACATTGATTAAAATGTGAATTAAAGCTTTAAAACTCAATTGGGTTGACTTTGGTTAACATTTTGAGCAAACGGACATAGATCAGTGTTTTGACGGTTCTGGTAGGTCCGTATCGTGATTTGGGACTTGGGCGTATGTCCGGAATCGAATTCGGAGGTCCCTAGCTCGAGTTATCGCATATTGCCAAAGTTTTTAAGTTTAAAGGTTTAATGACTTAAGAGATTTGACTAATGTTTGACTTTTTTGATACCGGGTCTGTATTTTGGTTCCGGAATGTGATATAGCTCCATTACTATATTTATGACTTTTCTGCCAAATTTGATGATAAACGGAGCTGGTTTGACGTGATTCGGACGTCCAGTTGTTAAAATATAAATTCTAACGTTTTCTTAAATATTTTATTTGATTTGGTATCCGATTCGTAGTTCTAGGTGTTATTTTGGTATTTTGATTGCGCGAGCAAGTTCGTATTATATGTTTGGACTGGTGTGCATATATGGTTTGGAACCTCGAGGGCTTGGGTGTAATTCGGATCATGATCGGCGCATTTCAGAACCATGAAATTGTTGAACCTGCTGCTACTGGTTTCCTTCTATGCGATCGCGTGACTGTGTCCACGATCGCGAAGGCTTAATGGTCACGAATGAAATTTGTACTATGCGATCGCATAGTGAGGTCCGTGATCGCACAGTTACAGCAACTAAGTCACTGCGAATGCGAGGGCCAAGTCGCGTTCGCGAAGAAGGAATGAGGCAGAAGCTTAAGCACAAAATTTGTGCTACGCGATGAAGATCTGAAGGTCAATCCGATGTCGAAATTCGATAATTTTTATATGGTTGAACTCATATCGGAACGTGGGTTCGGATTTTGTGAGTTTTTCGGGATTCGAGACGTGGGTCCCACTGTCGATTTTTAAAAGAATTTCGGATTTTAATCCGGAACATTAGTAAATGCATATGGAATTAATTCCTACGATTCGTGTTAAGTATATTGAATTGTTTGTGACTAGATTTGAAGTTTTCGGATACGAATTCGCGAGGCAAAGGTTTATAGGAATCTTGAAATTTGATGCGAATCGAGGTAAGTGTCGTGGTTAACCTTGACTTGAGGGTATAGAACCTTTGAATTATTTTTTATGTGAAATTCATGTTAACGACGTATAGGCGAGGTGATGAGTGTCTATACGTCGTCAAATTAATTATTTGCCTAATTATTTGAAAATCATAAATTATTTTAAATTATGAATTAATTATTATATTAATTGTTTCTCTCATATTTCTTGCTCAATATTATGCCTTGAATCCATGCTATAATTGCTACATGCTTATTTGATTTATGTGACTTAATTGCTACTTCACATTTAGCATACTAATTATTAAATTGCCTATTTCCTCCTTAATTTTCACAATTAATTGCTACTTGTCAGCACTTATTTCTAAATAAATCATAATTATTGTATACTTGTTGTTTTATAATTTAATATTAATCGTTGCATTTATTGGAGTAATTCCTTTTATAAGAATTGGTAAATTATATTATTGGAGGAGCGGGTTGCACGCCGCAACGAAATTGATTGAAATGAATATATTGGGGGAGCGGGTTATACGCCGCAACAGAATTGATTGAAAAGATATATTAGGATCGGGTTGCACGACGCAACGGAATTAAATATGAATATATTGTGGGATCAAATTGCACGGCGTAACGGAATTGAATATGAATATATTTTGGGATCGAGTTGCACACCGCAACAAAATTTAATATGAATATATTGTGGGATCGGGTTGCACGCCGCAACAAAAATGAATATGAATATATTGCGGGATCGGGTTGCACGCCGCAACGGAATTGAATATGAATATATTGTGGGATCGAGTTGCACGCCGCAACGTAAACTGATTGAAATAATAATTGGTTATGACTGCCTAGTTGGCCTCAATTATTGAAATGAGATACCTGTTTTATTTCTATTATTGTTGTTATTATTACTATTGCGTCCAGGTTAATGTAAGTGACCTGCCTTAGACTCGTCACCACTTCGTAAGGTTAGGCTCGGCATTTACTGGGTACATGGGGTCGGTTGTACTCATACTACACTCTGAACTTCTTGTGCAGATACTGGAGTTGGTCCCAGCGGCGTATAGTAGATTTGCTCGGATTCAGCTATTTGCAGGAGACTTGAGGTATAACTGCATGGTGTTCGCAGTTCTAAAGTCCCCTTCTACTTTATTTTTAGATGTGTTATTTCTTTCAAACAACTTCATTTTCATTCAGACCTTTATTTGTATTATTCTAGTAGCTCGTGCACTTGTGACTCCAGTTCTGGGATGGTATTTAGACATCGCTATTATTATGGATTATTCACTTTATTTCAGACTTTATTTCCGCATTTGTTCCTTTATTATTAATTAATTTAAAATTGTTTTAAAATGGGTAATATTATTCTAATGTTGGCTTGCCTAGCAAGTGAAATGTTAGGCGCCATTATGGTCCCGAAGGTGAAAATTTCGGGTCGTGATAGGATTTTATAAGTTTGGTCATGTTCCGAGGTGTGAGCTCGGGGTTGACTTTTTGATTTTCTTTAAATATTACAACTTTATTATTCGGAATAGTTTCTTACAGTTTGTATCTATGGTATTAAGTTATTTTGGCTATATTCGAGCCGACCGAAGTTATATGTTCGCGGAAAAGGTTTATTAGTTGGTGCATTTGGCTTGTTTGAAGTAAGTATCTTGCCTAACTTTATGTAGAGGAATTTCTCCTTAGGATTGGAGTTGTTTTTGTGTCATTTGTGGTACGTGAAAGTCGTGTATGCAAGGTGACGAATGGGTACACATGCTATATATGGTAATTGACCGGTTTAAGCTATGTAGATTCTTTTCATGCCTTTAATCGAATTGTCATAACGTGTTATATCCATCATCGTTAATCCATCCCTACATGCTTTATTTGACATTATTAGTACTTGTCACATCTCTTACTTGTTATTTGCCTTTAC
>AWOL01S0057942.1:61210-81763 GCA_000715115.1 Nicotiana otophora
CCCATTTTCATATTTCCACGGCACCTCGTGCCATAATTAAATCATCATATTTTTCCGGCACCTCGTGCCCTCATTTCATCTCACAACTGCACGGACAATTCACGTGCCAAATATCATTACCATTTCATCACATCACCTCGTGCCCATATTTCATATCACAACTGCACGGACAATTCACGTGCCAGATATCATCATTATTTACTCACAGCATCTCGTGCCCACATTTCAATTTATAATCCGCCTGGCAATAGCCACATGTTCTCAATTTCAATATAAAACAGATCGTTATCAATGTACTATCAACAAGACCAATTGCACAAGGCATAAAAATAAACATAAGAAAAAACACAACATCACATAAAAATCATCAACACCACAACCACACATCATCACATATCGTCCCTGACAATAGCCACCCTTATCACTCCTATTGCCACCCCCATCACTCCTATAACCACCCTTATCGCTCCGCCCAGACAATATTAATAGCCACCCTTATCGCTCCGCCCAGACAATATTAATAGCCACCCTTATCGCTCCTACAACCACCTTTATTGCTCCGCCCAGATAATATTTCAATAAACACAACAACAGTGAAATGCCACCCTTATAACCACATAATATCAACGGTGAAATGCCACCCTTATCTCCCCAAAATAACAACTCACACAACACAACAATTTACACGGAAAATTATCACAGCAACATAACAAAAATCAATTAATATCACAATTTGCCCAATGGCCACAACCAAATTCCAAAACTACAACCAAGTCAATTAATTTCACAACAAATAGCCAAAAGCCCCACACAATATGTACAACACCCAAAAACAATCAATAAAAATAGAAATTACTCAACATAAAGCAAATTCTTCATAAAAACTAAATTTTCAATAATTATATAAAAACCTCTTCTTAAGCTCATTTAATTAATTATTTGCAGAGGAAAAAATCCAAAATGATATTAAATTCCAATAATTATCAAACCAGCAAATTCACGAAATTTCATAAATAATTAAATAACAATCACATCACATTGTCATATAACAACAAAGTCAACAACAAGGATTTAGGCACGACAAGTAGATGATTAAATATATGCCAATAATTATCCAATTTACTACACAATATGCTCAAGACTTTAACTCAATAAAATTTGCACATATGAACCAAGTACGTACTCGTCACCTCGTATACATGATTTTCAATAACACAAATTGCACATAAGACTCAATGCCTAAGGGAAAATTCCCCCACTCGAGGTTAAGCAAGACACTTACCTCGACTTGCTCCAATTTAAATCAAGTAGTATGCCTTTTTTCTCGATTTGTCCAACTCCGATCGACTCAAATTTAGTTATAATTAATTCGATATAATCAACAAAAATTATAGAATCAATTCAATAAGAAAATACTACGTTTTTAATAAAAATTCAAAATTAACTCAAAACTTCGTCCGTGGGGCCCACGTCTCGGAATCCGGCAAAAGTTACGAAATACGAACACCCATTCACTCATGAGTTCAACCATACTAAAATCATCAAATTCCGATATCATTTCCCTCAAATCGTGATTTTTTATTTTGAAAGTTTTCTTCAAAACCAACATTTTCCTCAACTCAAAACACAGATTAAATGATAAAAATGAAAATAAAAATCATGGAATATATTAAATACTAAGTGAAGAATACTTACTCAATTGAATTGCTTGAAAACTTCACCAAGAATCACTCAAAACCGAGCTCTATAAGTCAAAATGGGATAAAAATGGCCTAACCCTGGATTTGGAAATCTTATATTCTGCCCAGGTGATTGTGCATCGCGAATGCGGAGAAAGGATCGTGTTTGCGATGAAGAAAAATGAACTGCCAACTGTGCTTAGCGAACGCGATGGGTTGTTCGCGAATGCGGAGAGAAAAAATATAATGGCCCACGACTGACTTATGCGAACACGAGCAAAGGGCCGCGAATGCGAAAAATAAGAACAGGAAACCTTTCACGAACGTGAGATGCTCTTCGCGAACACGAAGAAAAACATGAGGTTGCCATGAAGAGCTTCGCAAATGCGAGTGTCTAATCATGAACACGGTGGAGGAAAAGACAAACCTTCGCGAACGCGATGGGCTGAACGTGAACGCGAAGAAGAAGTGTAAGGTGGTCAGCAGTAACACTTCGCGAACGCGAGGTGATCTTCGCGAACGCGAAGAAGAACACCAGAAAACAGAAACAGCAGTTCAAAAATAGAAGGAAATGGTCTGTAGCCCATCTGAAACACACCCGAGGCCCCCGGGACTTCGTCTAAACATACCAACAAGTTCCACAACCTAACACGGACTCGCTCGAGGTTCTCGAATCACATCAAATAATGCCGAAAATACAAATCGCACCACGAATCGAACTTATGAACTTCCAAAACTTCCAACTTCTAAAACGCGTGCGGAAACATATCAAAGCAACCCGGAATGACGTCAAATTTTGCAGGCATCTCAAATGACATAATGGAGCAGTTCCACTCTCGGAACCACATTCCGACCCCGATGTCAAAAAGTCAACCCCCCGGTCAAACTTTTCAAAATTTTGAGTTTTGCCATTTCAAGCTTAATTCCACTTCAGACGTTCAAATAATTTTTCGGACACGCTCCTAAGTCCAAAATCATCATACAGAGCTAACGGAACCGACAGAACTCCATTCCGGAGTTGTCTTCACACAGTTCTGACTACTGTCAAAATCCTAAGACTTAAGCTTCCTTTTTATTAGGGACTAAGTGTCCCAAATCACTCCGAATCATCTGTAAATCAAACTTGACCACACACGCGAGTCATAATACATATTGCAAGGCTGCTCGAGACCTTAAGTCACTGAACGGGGCATAAATTCTTAAAACGATAAGTCAGGTGGTTACATTCTCTACCTCTTAAACAAACGTTCATCCTAGAACGTGCTAAGAATTATTCTGCGGTTAACAAATTAATGATTTTACGTTTACACATATACTCACGGTTGATTCCACGCTACCGTATTTGAGATAAGCATGACAACATCATCTCATTTGAGATTATTTCTTTTATCCATACTTGAAAACTTTAAGGCCATTTTCTTACGCTCCAATATTTTCAAAAGACCTGATTTCTCACAACAACGCACAGTATTAGTCTCAACTGGCTATAGCAACTTGTGCCTATGCACACATCAATATTTCTTGATAGTGTTGAAGTACTTCAAAAATTTTCTGGGGTGTTACTTTCTCCCCCCGCTTAGGTTCATTCGCCCTCAAACACATAACATAATTCATCTCTTCCTTTGCAAATCTCAATCCTCCAGATTTTACTAACTCTCAAATCTTTCAGAAATTTCGGCAAAGTCTCCCCTGTAATTGGGCGTATTCACCTGCCAGAATAACACCAAAACAACTCCTAGCAACACATCCACAACCCAACACAATACCACAAGGTATATATCAATAACACCAATCTCAGCATTACAAGCACTGCATTATCATAATGATATCAGGACATGAAGCACATCATATGTATGTTCATCACCACATCTCTGGTCTTAAAAGCTGTTCATAATTAATTCCAGAATCATGAATTAATCTCATATTAACCACCACCTCATTTCAAATTTTTTTCACAACACTTACAATAGAATGTGTGGCATGAAGACCTCATGTTTGCTTACTCGGATTAATGAGTCACATTTAATTACACCTGCGCACTCATCTCATAGGTTAAAACTCAATGTTTACAGCACCAAAATGGCTGAATATGCACAGAAAAATATACAAGAATTATCAAATAAGCCTAACAGGCATGACTCCCTATTAATACTATTGTACAATTAAATTTAACAAAGAAAAAATTTTAAACTCATAAATATTTCACCACAAGGACCTTGTCCTTACATAACTTCTATCGCGGCTTGCAGCCCGGTTTAAATATTTCACATCATGTAAAAACAAATATGAGGATCTCGTCCTCAACTCCGAATCACAAGTATGTTGCACATTATGCCAACTAAAATTTTTAATTTCCTTTCTTTCTTCTTTTCATTATATTTCATAAACAATTTTCACAACATATAATGAACCCTCCTACCGGTAGGGTATATAATTCATAAAAATTAGAATCAATTATTCCGAAACACATTAAACCCGCTGTAATGAATAATAAAAATTACTTTTGGGCTTACAACCCTCAATGGTGTACCAAAAATAAATGACGGACATGGGCTCACACCTTCAAATCTCCCAACAGAGATAAACATACAAGAAGTTCACAAATTTATGAAGCTCACCCAAAAGTGGAGCATAATATGAGGACTCACCCTAATATTCAGAATCGAATCAAATTAAGGAAAATATCCTTTTATAATAAAAATCAGGATCATACCTGTAACGATATCATCTGGTGTATTGGCCTCAGCCAAATCATAGTGATTAAATCAACGGGTCGGGCCTCCACCTCTTAGGCTCCCACTACCCGCATATCCTCCACCTCTAGCTGACTATGCACGTGGAGTATCGACTGGAATAAAGCTTGAAGCTGGAGTGTTCTGATGAAATCCACCCCTTCCAAGTCTGGGACAATCTCTCATGATATGCCTAGTATCACCACACTCATAACAACCCCTCTGAGGTCGCAGCTACTCATACTGAGTCCGTGCCAGATAACTGGAATAACCACTGTAAGAATCTCGTGTCGGTGGTGCACTATAAACTGGAGCACCCCGAGTAATCTGATGTGTGGACTGAGCTGACTGACTGCTCGAGCCTCCGCTATAATGGGTTCTAGCTGAAGAGTAAAATCCGCTAAATCCTCTAGATCTTTGAGACCTTTTGGCCTCCTTAGACTCCATTTCCTCTCCCAAAACACCCTCAATCTTCCTTGCAATCTCCACTACTTGTTGAAATGGAGTATCAATTTGCAATTCTCGAGCCATGCATATTTTAATATCATATTTGAGCCCCTCAATGAATCTGCAGACCCGCTCTCTGATTATAGGAACCAAGATAGGTGCATGACGGGTTAACTGACTGAAACTGATAGCATATTCTAACATTTTCGGACCCGCCATGCATATTTGAGAGTCTGGGGAACAAACTCTTTCAAGAATATTTCCGAAAATTAAGCCCAAGTTGGTGGTGTGGCATCGGCTGGTCTACCTTCTTCATAGATTTGCCACCACCGATACGCTGCGCCTGACAGTTGAAATATAGTAAAGGCAACTCCGCTTACCTCCACAATACCCGTGTTACGGAGAATACAGTGATAATTTTTCAAAAATCCTTGGGCATCCTCTGTAGTTGTGCCACTGAAAGTTGGTGGATCATATTTCTTAAACCTTTCAAGTCTCTTTTGTTCTTCTTCTGATGCCTCGGGCCTGACCTCAGGACAAACCGGAATAACAGATTGTACCGGTACTACACCCGGAACCTGACCAACGTGAACCTGCTGCTCTGGATTTGTGGTAGGAGTTTGAGCTACTCCCCCAATCTGCGAAATATTTGGTGCAACAGATATCAATCCTGCCTGAGTTAATCTACCAAACATACTCAGGAACTGTGCTAAGGTCTCCTGAAGTCCGGGGGTAACAACAGGTGCTTCTGGTACCTATCCCCCAACTGGAGCTACTAGTGGCTCCTCAACTATTGTTCTGACCGGTGCTCTAGTCGCAGCACGTGCCCTTCCTCGACCTCTACCTCGGCATCTACCTCGGCCCCGGCCTCTTGCAGCCCTAGCAGTATGTGCGGATGTTTGGTCAGCTAACTCAGTAATACGTGTCCTCACCATCTGTGAGAGAATGGAGATACAAAGGTTCAAATTCCAAATTTAACAAATTCCGCACGACAAGAATGAAAGAAATGGAAATTTCCTAACAGTTTTGTAACCTCTCAAAGATAAGTATAGACGTCTCCGTACCGATCCGCAAGACTCCACTAGACTCGTTCGTGACCCGTAGAACCTATGAACCTAGAGCTCTGATACCAACTTGTCACGACCCAAAATCCCACCACAGGCGTCGTGATGGCACCTAGTCTCTAAGACTAGGTAAGCCGATTTCAATTACATTTTGAAGCCATGTTTTTTTAAATTCAATAAGTAATTAAACTAACAGTGGAAATGATTTCGATATACAACCTCCCAAGACTGGTAGTACTGAGTCACGAACTCTAACTAGATACATAGAATGATCATGAGGACCGAATATACAATACTGTTTGATTACAAGTTAACAGTACAATGAAATGAAAAGACTCCAAGGGACTGCGACGACCAAGCATCTCTACCTTGAATCCTTACGATCCCGATTTAACTCCGCTAAGTCCGTTATCTTCAATACCTGGCTCTGCACAAAAATGTGCAGAAGTGTAGTATGAGTATGCCACGGTCTGTACCCAGTAAGTATCAAGAGTAACCTCAATGGAGTAGAGACGAGGTACAGTCAAGACATTCACTAGCTTAATAATTTGTGCAATATAATATACAAAGTAATATGAAACAAATAATAATAAGAGCAGGATAAAGCAACCAGTTATATGCACAACAGACAACAAGAATACCATTAATATCACTCAAAAATTAATAAATATAATTACACCCAATTAAATCAAGTCTTTCAAATAAATGTCTTGCAAATATAATTCTTCCAAATAACTCTCTTTTATATATAATTTTCTGAAATAATTATTTTTCAAATATAATTCTTTCAATAATCTTTTCAAATATAATTTCCTCGAATAAATATCTTTCAAATACAATTCTTTCATATAATACTTTCTAAGTAAAAATCCTTCCAAATAAATATTTTGAATATAATTCTTTCAATTAATGACATGATCCAAATTATCCCTCCGTAAGGTGTCGTGATGGAACCTAGTCTTTACGACTAGGTAAGCCTAATATTGCGAAAAATATAGAGAAAACACAACATTTTAAAGATAAACAGCATATTATAAATAGCCAAGAGTAGTACCACTCGGCATATACAAAATAATTTCCCAAGACCTGGAATATCACTAAGTCACAAGCTGCTATAATCTATGTAGCTCTATATAAAAGTCTGAAGATAATAAGGAAATATATCTAGACGAGGGAGTAAAAAGGGACTCCGAATATCTGCGGATGCAAGCAGAAGTACCTTGAAGTCTCCTAGAATCAGCAACACGTACTAACCCCGAGGCTGATAGCTCGCACCTGGATCTGCACACGAAAACATGTGCAGGGAAGGGCATGAGTACACCACAATGGTACCCAGTAAGTGCCAAGCCTAACCTCGGTCGAGTAGTGACGAGATCAGGTCAAGGCCCTACCGGAGTAAATATAATAAATTAAACAGTAAAAGATATAAGTACAATTTATGGTGACACAGTTAAAGAGATTTTCAAAAATTTAACAGTTAAGGGAGCCCTCGGCTCAGAACAAAGTAAACACAATGGGGAATCTCTCGGGATACCGTCCCGTAATTCCGAATAAATATGTAGTACAGGGGAATCTCCCGAAATACGTCCACAGTCCCAAAGTAAATATGTAGTGCTGGGGGATCTCCCGGAATACGTCCGTAGTCCCAAAGTAAATATGTAGTGCTGGGGGATCTCCCGGAATACGTCCCTAGTCCCAAAGTAAATATGCAGTGCTAGGGGATCTCCCGGAATACGTCTGTAGTCCCAAAGTAAATATGCAAGACAGGGGGATCTCCCGGAATACGTACGTAGTCCCAATTTAAATATGCAACGCAAGATGATATGGCAAGTATGGCATCGAGTTATACAGTTTATACTGAACACAGACAAGGAAAATAGGAATTTAACTGAGCATGGTGAACAGAATGTCAAATAGACAGTTAAAATACGTAAGCATGTTTTTCTAGTCTAAACTAAACAATTAAGCATGTTAGTGCAATTTACTAAGAGAAGCAATTTATGATTTAAAATGGATAAACAGGATTTTTGCAATAACAGCCCGTGTACGTACTCGTCACCTCACGTACACGACGCCCACACACCAAATAATATCAAGACATCCTAAGGGGAAAGTCCCCAACACAAGGTTAGGCAAGGCACTTACCTCGAACCGCTCAAATCATCTCGATAACACGTTCTTGCCACGAGTATCCGACTCCAAATGGCCCGAATCTATTGAAATAAATAGCATAATGTAAATATAACTACGAGTAACTAATTTAGCTATTTAATTCGAAAATAAAGTGTGAAATTAGGAAAAAGGCCCAAAAATGTCACCCCGGGCCCACATCTCGGAATCGGGTAAAAGTCGCAAAATACAAATACCTATTCACTCACGAGTTTACTCGTACCAAAATTGCTCAAATCCGATACCAAAATCTCGATCAAAACCCCTAAATTCGGCCTAAGAATGTTTCTCAATTTTTCACCCCAAATCCGAAATTTAACGATGAATTCAAGCATAATTTAGTGGAATATAACCATAAAGGAGTTAAGAATCATTACCCAATCGATATCTCTGAAAATCCCTCAATACCTCGTCCAAAATCCGAGTTCCTAACTTAAGTTTTTGATAAAAATGGCATAACCTCTGTTTTTGGAACTTTAATACTGCCTAGACGCATCCTTCTTCGCGAACGCGGCCACACCCTCGCGTTCGCGAAGTACAATTTACTTCAGCCCAAAATCCTCCATCACGAACGCGATGCACATGTCGCGAATGCAAAGACCACTCGGCTTGACCCTTCGCGAATGCGGGATCTCCATCGCGACGCGAAGCACAAAATCACGCATGCCTCCAGTTCTTCTTCACGAACGTGAGGACCATGTCGCGAACGCGTAGCTTCGAGGTCCAACATCTTCGCGAACGTGAGAGCGACATTGCGGACGTGAAGAGTAGTTCAGCTGGCTTTCTGTCACTACCCTAAATTAACCCTCCGTAAGGTGTCGTGATGGCACCTAGTTTTTACGACTAGGGAAGCCTTCTATTGTGAAAAATATAAAGGAAACACAGCATTTTTATGGATAAACAGCATATTATAAATAGCCAAGAGTAGTACCACTCGGCATATACAAAATAATTTCCCAAGACCTGGAATATCACTAAGTCACAAGCTGTTATAATCTATGTAGCTCTATACAAAAGTCTGAAGATAATAAGGAAAAATCTCTAGACGAGGGAGTAAAAAGGGACTCCGAATATCTGCGGATGCAAGCAGAAGTACCTTGAAGTCTCCTAGAATCAGCAACACGTACTAACCCCGAGGCTGATAGCTCGCGCCTGGATCTGCACACGAAAACATGTGCAGGGAAGGGCATGAGTACACCACAATGGTACCCAGTAAGTACCAAGCCTAACCTCGGTAGAGTAGTGGCGAGGTCAGGTCAAGGACCTACCGAAGTAAATATAATAAATTAAATAGTAAAAGATATAAGTAGAATTTACGGTAACATAGTTAAAGAAATTTTCGAAAATTTAACAGTTAAGGGAGCCCTCGGCTCAAAACAAANAATCTCTAGACGAGGGAGTAAAAAGGGACTCCGAATATCTGCGGATGCAAGCAGAAGTACCTTGAAGTNAGTAAACACAGTGGGAAATCTCTTGGGATACCATCCCGTAGTTTCAAATGCATATGAAGTACAGGGGTATCTCCCGGAATACGTCCGTAGTCCCAATTTAAATATGCAGTACAGGGGGATCTCCTGGAATACGTTCGTAGTCCCAATTTAAATATGCAGTACAGGGGGATCTCCCGGAATACGTCCGTAGTCCCAATTTAAATATGCAACGCAAGATGAAATGGAAGGTATGGAATCGAGTTATACAGTTTATACTAGACACATGTAAGGCAAATAAGGACTTAACTAAACATGACACACAAAATGTCAATTAGGCAGTTAAAACACGTAAGCATGCTTCTCTAGTCTAAGTTTCACAATAAAATGTATTAGTGCAATTTAATAAGGAAAAACAATTTATGATGTAGAAAGGAAAAACGGAATTTTTGCAATAATAGCCCGTGCACGTACTCGTCACCTCACGTACACGGCGACCACACACCAAATAATATCAAGATATCCTAAGGGGGAAGTCCCCAACACAGGGTTAGGTAAGCCACTTACCTCGAACCGCTCAAATCAACTCGATATCACGTTCTTGCCACGAGTATTCGACTCCAAATGGCCCGAATCTATTCAAAATAGTACAATAACATCAATATGCGCTAATGGAATGTATCCCACAAGAAAAACTACAAATATTAGGCCAAAACCCGAAATTGGCTCAAACCCGACCCCCGTGACCCACGTCTCGAAATTCGACAAAATTCACGAAACTAGAAAGATCATTCACCCACGAGTCTAACCATACCAAATTTACTAAAATCCGACACCAAATGGTCCTCCAATCCGCAATTCAAACTCCCAAATCCCTAGAGTCCAACTTCTAATTTCCACCTTAAATACACATTAACTAGGTGAGAAAATACATGGCAAGGCAAGATTATTGACCAAAAATAAGCACAAGGAACTTACCTCAAGAAATGCCTCGAAAACGCTCTCACAAATTGCCCCAACCCGAGTTTGCAAAGCCAAAACTAATAAAACTCGTGAAGCCCTTCGGTTTTAATCACTGCCCAGGTATTTCCGCACCTGCGAAATCTGGGCTCGCACCTGCGGGTGTGCTTATGCGGAAAAACGTGTGCATCTTCGCAACTCACTTACCCACTCTGCCTTCGCCTCTGCGATGAAATGGCCGCATCTGCGCACTCGCGCCTGCGGAGTCCCTTCCGCTTCTGCGCATCTTGCGCCTGTGTGAACATCCTTGCGCATTTGCGGGCATCGCAGATGCGGAAACTTCCTCGCACCGGCGACCCCAGGCCAACTCTCGATTTATCGCATATGTGCTTCTATCTCCACATGTGCAGCTCGTGCACCTGCGGTCTCTTTTCCGCAGATGCGAAAACACCAAAACCAAAAAAATTCAGAAATTCCTCTAAGTCCAAGTTTTCACTCGTTAAGTATCTGAAACACACCCGAGGCCCCCGGGACCTCGACCAAACATACCAACCAATCCTAAAACACCATATGAACTTAGTCGAGCTCTCAAATCCCATCAAGCAATGCTAAAATCATGAATCTCAATGCGACCTTGCTTGGTCAACAAGGGGATCAAAATGAGCGAGTTCTCGTCCCATACACCCTCCAATTCAAACTTAAAGAACTTGAAACTTCAAAATTCTACAACCGATGTCGAAACCTATCAAATTACGTCCCATTGACCTCACATTTTGCGCACACGTTATAATCAACATTACGGACCTACTCCAACTTTCAGAACCGGAAAACGACCCCGATATCAAAATTTCCACTACTGGCCCAAAACTCCAAAAATTTGACTTTCGCCATTTCAAGCCTAAATGAGCTACGAACCTCCAAAACACAATCTGGACATGCTCCTAAACGTAAAATCACCTAACGGAGCTAGGGGAATTGACAGAATTCCATTCCGGAGTCGTCTTCACATAGTTTCGACTACGGTCTAAATCCTAGGGCTTAAGCTCTCATTTAGGGACTAACTATCCCAAAACACTCCGAAACTCAAAACCGATCATCCCGGCAAGTCACAATAGCAGAAAAAAGATTTGGGGAAAATAATTAATAGGGGATCGGGGCTATTACTCTCAAAATGACTGGCCGGGTCGTTACATCCTCCCCCTATTAAAACAATCATTCGTCCTCGAACGAATATAAAGACATACCTGAAACTGTGCAAAGATGAGGGTATTGGCTGCGCATATCCTGCTCGGTCCCCCAAGTCGCCTCCTCGACCGGCTAACCCCTCCACTGGACCTTTACTGAAGCATTATTCTTTGAGCTGAGCTTTCTGACCTGCCTGTCCAAAATGGCTACTGGCTCCTCAACATAAGATAGATCTTTGTCCAACTGGACTAAGCTGAAATCCAATACATGAGTCGGATCACCGTGATACTTCCGGAGCATGGACACGTGGAATATCGGGTGAACTCCTGCTAAGCTGGGAGGCAAGGTAAGCTCATAAGCAACCTCCCCAACTCGCCGCAATATCTCAAAAGGACAAATGAACCTCGGGCTCAGCTTGCCCTTCTTCCCGAACCTCATGACACCCTTCATAGGCGATACCCAAAGCAAGACCCGCTCACCAACCATAAATGCCAAATCACGAACCTTATGGTCTGCATAACTCTTTTGCCTGGACTGGGCTGTGCGAAGTCTCTGCTGAATAACCTTCACCTTATCCAGGGCATCCTGGACCAAATCTGTACCCAATAATTGGGCCTTGCCCGGCTCAAACCATCGCATAGGGGACCGGCACCGCCTACCATACAAAGCCTCATACGGTGCCATCTGAATGCTGGACTGGTAACTGTTATTGTAGGCAAACTCTGCAAGTGGCAAGTATCGGTCCCATGACCCTCCAAACTCCATCACACAGGCACGAAGCATATCCTCAAGAATCTGAATTGTGCGCTCGGACTGCCCGTCCGTCTGAGGGTGAAAGGTTGTGCTCAACTCCACCCTAGTACCCAACTCCTGTTGTACGGCTCTCCAAAACTGTGATGTGAATTGTGTACCTCTGTCTGAAATGATGAATACTGGAATACCATGAAGGCGGACAATCTCTCTGATATAAATTTCAGCTAACCTCTCCGAAGAGTATGTAGTCAGCACCGGAATGAAATGGGCTGACTTGGTCAGCCGATCCACGATCACCCAAATAGCATCGAACTTTCTCAAAGTACGAGGAAGTCCAACCACAAAGTCCATGGTGATCTGCTCCCACTTCCACTCTGGGATCTTCAACCTCTGAAGTAATCCACCAGGTCTCTGATGCTCATATTTAACCTGGTGACAGTTGAGACAATTGGCCACAAACCCAACTATGTCCTTTTTCATTCTTCTCCACCAATAGTGCTGCCTCAAGTCCTGGTACATCTTCGCGGCACGTGGATAAATGGAGTACCGCGAGCTATGGGCCTCCTCAAGAATAAACTCCCAAAGCCCATCTACATTGGGCATACAGATCCGGCCCTGCATCCTCATCACACCGTCGTGACCAATAGTCACATCTCTTGCATCACCTCGCCGAACCCTGTCCTGAAGAACTAGAAGATAAGGATCATCATACTGGCGATCCCTGATACGGTCATAAAGAGAAGACCGAGCAACCACACAAGCTAATATCCGACTAGGCTCTGCAATATTCAATCTCACGAACTGGTTGGCTAAGGCCTGAACATCCAAGGCTAAGGGCCTCTCAGCCGCCAGAAGATATGCCAGACTCCCCAAACTCTCTACCCGGCAACTCAAAGCGTCAGCCACTATATTGGCCTTCCCCGGGTGGTATAATATAGTGATATCATAGTCTTTAAGTAGCTCCAACCACCTCCGCTGATGCAAATTAAGGTCCTTCTGCCTTGACAAGTACTGCAAACTCCAGTGATCAGTGTAAATCTCACCGAGAACACCGTACAAATAATGACACCAGATCTTCAGGGCGTGAACAATAGTTGCTAACTCAAGATCATGAACTGGATAATTCTTCTCATGCACCTTCAACTGTCTAGACGCGTAGGCAATCACCCAACCATCCTGCATCAATACCGCTCCAAGGCCAATCCTCGAGGCATCAGATTAGACACTGTATGACCTTGAACCTGTAGGCAATACTAATATTGGGGCTGTAGTCAAAGCTGTCTTGAGCTTCTGAAAGCTCTGCTCACACTCCTCGGTCCACCTGAACGGAGCACCCTTATGGGTCAGCCTGGTCATAGGTGCTACAATGGATGAAAATCCCTCCACAAAGCGACGGTAATACCCTGCCAAACCAAGGAAACTACGGATTTTTGTAGCTGATGACGGTCTAGGCCAACTCTGCACTATCTCCACCTTCTTCGGATGTACCTTGATCCCATCACAAGACACTATGTGGCCCAAGAATGCCACTGAATCAATCCAGAATTCACACTTAGAAAATTTTGCATATAACCTCTTCTCCTACAAAGTCTGAAGTACGATCCTCAGGTGCTGCTCATGATCTTCCCGAGACCGGGAATATATTAGGATGTCGTCAATAAACACAATAACGAAGGAATCAAGATAAGGCCAGAACACACTGTGAATCAAATGCATAAAGGCTGCTGGGGCATTGGTCAGCCCAAATGACATGACAAGAAACTCATAGTGACCATATCTGGTCCTGAAAGCAGTCATCGGGATATTCGGCTCCCGAATCTTCAACTGATGATAGCCAAAAGGCAAGTCAATCTTGGAAAACACCCTAGCATCCTGTAACTGATCAAATAAATCATCAATGCGAGGCAAAGGATACTTGTTCTTCACTGTGACCTTGTTCAACTGCCGATAGTCAATACACATACGCATAGAACCATCCTTCTTCTTCACAAATAAGATCGGAGCACCTCAAGGTGATACATTGGGCCTGATGAAGCCCTTATCAAGCAACTCCTGCAACTGTTCCTTCACGTCCTTTAATTTAGGAGAAGCCATACGATATGGAGAAATAGAGATGGGCTGAGTGCCTGGTAACAAATCAATGCCAAAATCAATATCTCTATCAGGCGGCATACCCGGAAGATCAGCTGGAAACACATCTGGAAAGTCCCTCACTACTAGAACTAACTCAACTGTAGGGGTATCAATACTAACATCTCTCACATAGGCCAAATACGCATCACACCCCTTCTCAACCATTCGCTGATCTTGAAGAAATGAAACGACCCTGCGGGGAGTATACTCTAAGGTACCTCTCCACTCTAATCTCCGCAAACCTGGCATAGCCAGCGTCACGGTCTTAGCATGACAATCAAGAATAGCATAATGGGGCAACAACCAGTCCATGCCCAAGATAATATCAAAATCTACCATACTGAGAAATAACAAATTGACTCTGGTCTTAAAACTACTAAGAGCAATCAAGCACGACCAATATACATGGTCCACAACGAGAGAATCTCCCATGGGAGTAGATACATAAACAGGGGAACTCAATGAATCCCGAGATATCCCCAAATGTGGGGAAAAATAAGAAGACACATATGAATACGTAGAGCCTGGGTCAAATAATACTAATGCATCCCTATGATAGACGGGGACGATACCTGTGATAACTGAATCTGAAGCAACAGCCTCTGAACGGGCTGGAAGGGCATAGTACCTGGCCTAGCCTCCCTCTCTAGGGCGACCTCGACCTCCCCGACCTCCACCTCGAGCTGGCTGAGGAGGTGGGGTAGCAGCTGGTGCTGGAAGAATGGACGGAGGACCCGGGGGAGCACATGGAGGCTGATAAGTCTGTGGAGGTGCACCCCTTCTGGCTCTGGGGAAATCTCTAACCAGGTGACGATTGTCACCACACTCAAAACAACCTCTCGGAGGACACGGCGGCTGAGACTGACTCGGACCTGGCCTATTGGACTGGCCGGTAATATCACCTCGAGTAGGAGGCATACTCGATATTGGTGGTGCATAATAGGGCTCCTAAGGCCTAGGAGGAGCTGGGACACCGCTGGCTGCTGGAAGAGCTGAATGAACAGGGCGACTCACAAAACCCCTACCATAGCGTGCTGCTGGTGCACAAGCTCTTGAAAAATGACCAGTCTCTCGAGACCTCTTGTCCTCTCTCTCCTCTCGGTCACGGGCGAACATTCCCTCCACTCTCCTGGCAATGTTCACTGCCTGCTGATAAGTGATGTCCATCTCCAAATATCTGGCCATACTGGTCCGAATACTGGGGTGGAGTCCCTGAATGAAGCAATGAACCCTCTCTCTGACTGTAGCAACCAGAGCAGGTGCATGGCGAGCTAACCCACTGAAACAGACTGCATACTCCGACATAGTCATAGAACCCTGACGCAACTGCTCGAACTCTGCACGCCAAGCATCCCTAAGGCTCTGACGAACATACTCACGCAAGCACATCTCTGAAAAGTAAGTCCAAGTGAGTAAGGCTGCCTCGTCCGGACTACTCATCTCATAGGCACGCCACCACTGATATGTTGCTCCCCTCAGCTGGAAAGCGGTGAAAGAAACCCCACTCGTCTCCACAATGACCTTAGTGCGGACAATACGATGACACTCCTCAAGAAAACCCAGAGCATCATCAGAAGCTAGTCCACTAAAAGTAGTTGGGTGGTACTTTTTGTACCTCTCAAGTCTGAGCTGCTCTGCCTCAGAAGCAGCTACCCTGATCTCATGCTGAACCGGAGCCACTGGGGAATAGGAATATACTCTGGGGCCTGATCAACCTGGACCCTCTGCTCAAGGGTGCGGGTTGCGGGAGTCTGTGCCCCTCCCCCGGCCTGAGATGTAGCGGGAGCTATCAGAAATAGTCCAGCCTGAGCCAGAGTGCTGAACATGCTCAAGAACTGAGCTAAAGTCTCCTGGAGGGCTGGAGTAACAATGAGGATCTTTGGCGCTGGCCCTCCAGCTGGAGCTACTGGGGGCTCCACTGACGCAGCTCTCGTAGGTGCTCGGGCTGCACCGCATGGTCGTCCTCTACCCCGACCCCGGCCTTTGGTGGCTCTAGCAGGGGGCTCGGGTGCCTGATCGTCGGTCCTCCCAGTGTGGGTCCTCACCATCTGTGAGAAAGAATAGAATAGAATCTTAGACTTTTTGGTGTCAATAACTCGCACGACAAAGAAATCAAAGAAATATTATTGTTCTTAACAGTTACATAGCCTCCCAAAGATAAGTACGGATGTCTCCGCACCGATCCGCGAGACTCTAATAAACCAGCTTATGACTCGCGACTCCTACGAACCTAGTGCTTTAATACCAACTTGTCACAACCCCAAATTAACCCTATGTAAGGTGTCGTGATGGCACCTAGTCTTTACGACTAGGTAAGCCTACTATTGTGAAAAATATAAAGGAAACACAACATTTTTAAGGATAAACAGCATATTATAAATAGCCAAGAGTAGTACCACTCGGCATATACAAAATAATTTCCCAAGACCCGGAATATCACTAAGTCACAAGCTGCTATAATCTATGTAGTTCTATACAAAAGTCAGAAGATAATAAGGAAATATCTCTAGACGAAGGATTAGAAGGGGACTCCGAAGATCTACGGATGCAAGCAGAGGTACCTTGAAGTCTCCTAGAATCAGCAGCACGTACTAACCCCGGCGCTGATAGCTCATACCTGGATCTGCACACAAAAACATGTGCAGGGAAGGGCATGAGTACACCATAATGGTACCGAGTAAGTGCTAAGCCTAACCTCGGTCGAGTAGTGACGAGGTCAGTCAAGGCCCTACCGAAGTAAATATAATAAATTAAACAGTAAAATATATAAGTAGAATTTACGGTAACACAATTAAAGAAATTTTCAAAATTTTAACAGTTAAGGGAGCCCTCGGCTCAAAACAAGGTAAACACAGTGGTAAATATCTTGGGATACCATCCCGTAGTTTCAAATAAATTTGCAGTATAGGGGGATCTTACGGAATACGTCCGTAGTCCCAATTTAAATATGCAGTATAGGGGGATCTCCCGGAATACGTCCGTAGTCCCAATTTAAATATGCAGTACAGGGAGATCTCCCGAAATACGTCCGTAGTCCCAATTTAAATATGCAGTACAGGGGTATCTCCCGGAATACGTCCGTAGTCCCAATTTAAATATGCAACGCAAGATGCAATGGCAGGTATGGTATCGAGTTATACAGTTTATACTAGACACAGATAAGGCAAATAAGGACTTAACTAAACATGATGCACAAAATGTCAATTAGGCAGTTAAAACACGTAAGCATGCTTCTCTAGTCTAAGTTTCACAATTAAACGTACTAGTGCAATTTAATAAGGAAAAACAATTGATGATGTAGAAAGGAAAAACGGGATTTTTGCAATAATAGCCCGTGTACGTACTCGTCACTTCACGTACATGGCGCCCACACACCAAATAATATCAATATATCCTAAGGGGGAAGTCCTCAACACAGGGTTAGGCAAGCCACTTACCTCGAACCTCTCAAATCAACTTGATATCGCGTTCTTGCCATGAGTATTCGACTCCAAATGACCCGAATCTATTCAAAACAGTACAATAACATCAATACGCGCTAATGGAATGTATCCCACAAGAAAAACTACAAATATTAGGCCAAAACCCGAAATTGGCTCAAACCCGGCCCACAGGGCCCACGTCTCAAAACCCGACAAAATTCACGAAACTAGAAAGCTCATTCACCCACGAGTCTAACCATACCAAATTTACTAAAATCCGACACCAAATGGTCCTCCAATCTGCAATGCAAACTCCCAAATCCCTAGTCTCCAACTTCCATTTTCCACCTTAAATATGCATTAACTAGGTGGCCAAATACATGGCAAGGCAAGCTCATTGACCAAAAATAAGAACAAGGAACTTACCTCAAGAAATGCCTCGAAACTGCTCTCAACAATCGCCCCAAACCGAGTTTGCAAAGCCAAAAATAATAAAACGGGTGAAGCCCTTCGGTTTTAATCACTGCCCAGGTATTTCCGCACCTGCGAAACCTGGGCTCGCACCCGCGGGTGTGCTTATGCGGAAAAAAGTGCGCATCTTCGCAACTCACTTACCCACTCTGCCTTCGCCTCTGCGATGAAATGGCCGCATCTGCGCACTCGCGCCTGCGGAGTCCCTTCCGCTTCTGCGCATCTTGCACCTGTGTGAACATCCTTGCGCATTTGCGGGCATTGCAGATGCGGAAACTTCCTCGCACCGGCGACCCCAGGCCAACTCTCGATTTATCGCATCTGTGCTTCTATCTCCGCATGTACGGCTCGTGCACCTGCGGTCTCTTTTCCGCAGGTGCGAAAACACTTGAACCAGAAAAATTCAAAAATTCCTCTAAGTCCAAGTTTTCACCCGTTAAGCATCCGAAACACACCCGAGGCCCGCGGGACCTCGACCAAACATACCAACCAATCCTAAAACACCATACGAACTTAGTCGAGCTCTCAAATCCCATCAACCAATGATAAAATTACGAATCACCCTCCAATTCAAACTTAAAGAACTTGAAACTTCAAAATTCTACAACTGATGTCGAAACCTATCAAATCACGTCCGATTGACCTCAAATTGTGCGCACAAGTTATAATCAACATTACGGACCTACTCCAACTTCTGGAATCAAAAAACGACCCCAATATCAAAATTTCCACTACCGGCCCAAAACTTCAAAAATTCGACTTTCGCCATTTCAAGCCTAAATGAGCTACGAACCTCCAAAACATAATCCGGACATGCTCCTAAACCCAAAATCACCTAACGGAGCTAACGGAACCGACAGAATTCCATTCCAGAGTCGTCTTCACATAGTTATGATTACGGTCCAAATCCTAGGGCTTAAGCTCTCATTTAGGGACTAAGTATCCCAAAACACTCCGAAACACAAAATTGATCATCCCGGCAAGAAACAATAGCAGAACAACGATTTGGGAAAAATAGTTAATAGGGGGTCGGGGCTATTACACTCAAAATGACCGGCCGGGTCGTTACACCTTCCCAGATACCTTATGAAAATGCGAGGACTCCTTCGCGAACGCGATGAAGAAAATGCCTGCAACAGAACACCAGAAATCTGCTATCTTCCAAAGTCCAAAAGTGATCCGTTAAGCATCCAAAACTCACCCGAGGCCCCCGGGACCTCAATCAAACATACCAACAAGTCCTAAAATACCATACGAACTTAGTCGAGCTCTAAAATAACATCCAAAAATGCTAAAATCAAGAATCGCCTTCCAATTCAAACTTAAAGAACTTGAAACTTCAAAATTCTACAATCGATGCCAAAACCCATTAAACCACGTCCGATTGACCCCAAATTTTGCACGCAAGTCATATTTGATATTACGGACCTATTCCAACTTCCGGAATCAGATTCCGACCCCGATATCAAAATTTCCACTACCGGCCTAAAACTCCAAAAATTCGACTTTCGCCATTTCAAGCCTAAATGAGCTACAGACCTCCAAAACACAATCTGGACATGCTCCTAAACCCAAAATCACCTAACGGAGCTAACGAAACCGACAGAATTCCATTCCAGAGTTGTCTTCACACAGTTTCGACTACAGTCCAAATCCTAATGCTTAAGCTCTCATTTAGGGACTAAGTGTCCAAAATACTCCGAAACTCAAAACCAATCATCCAGGCAAGTCACAATAGCAGAAATAGATTTGGGAAAAGCGATTAATAGAGGATTTGGGCTATTACTATCAAAACGACCGGTCGGGTCGTTACATCCTCCCCCTCTTAAAATATTCATTCGTCCTCGAACAAGTATAAAGACATACCTGAACTTGTGAAAAGATGAGGGTACTGGCTACGCATATCCTGCTCGGTCTCCCAAGTCGCCTCGTTGACCGGCTGACCCGTCTATTGGACCTTTACTGAAGCAATATTCTTTGACCTGAGCTTTCTGACCTGCCTGTCCAAAATGGCTACTGGTTCCTCAACATAAGATAGATATTTTTCCAACTAGACTGAGCTGAAATCCAATACATGAGTCGGATCACCGTGATACTTTCGGAGCATAGAC
>AWOL01S0057948.1:0-28403 GCA_000715115.1 Nicotiana otophora
GACATGATGATACTCCGAAGCCAAATTACATATCACAAGGTAAGCCACAAAAATTCCATGCATCAAACCTCTGGAGACTGCCAGTCCAGCAAAAAAGAATGGATTTGGATAGCTTAGGCAACAGTTGTATCAGATGTGTTCCTTAATTACTCTGAAATCCTTCTCTATGCTGATAAATTTCCAATTTTGTTTTTTTTTTTGGATGACCGAGAAATCCGTCTGGGGCCAATCCTTTGGACCAACCGCAGCCTTCGAAACTCGGTGGATAATGGGCCCGCCCCTCTACCCTTCTCCACTTAAATACCAGGCTTTGCTTTGCATGGTGTGGGGGCTTGAACCTGTGACCTAAGACACAAATCCACCACCCTTTGCCACTTGAGCTAGGCCCTGGGGGCGATAAATTCCCAAATTATACATTATATTTTTTGTTATGTACACTTAGCAAAGAAAGTTAATATCATACATCTGCAAACAACAGGTGGGCGAAGTCATAGATTTTGCTCTTTAAATCCTCATGTAATACCTGTAAAGGGCTAAGTAAAGGAGGTAAAAGATTTGCTGTTGATCCAGCTTGAGTTGCTGAGGCAAAAGGAAAAATCCGGCCAAGAAGTGACCCAGACACAAAGACAATATTTGCTGCAAGATCAATGGAGAATGAATCAGAAATGTTGAAGCCATAAAAAATTGAAAAAAAAGAAGATATTTGCCGATGATTTTAATTTTCTAATTCAATATGCATAAATAAATAGTTGCTGATACAACAAGACAGATAGATGCTCTAAGAGTAAGGCAAACTTGGCAAGAAAAACAAGCAATACACTCTAGAAAGTAATGAAGTGTACCCAGAATAGTTATTGTACTTGATTATGACATTGCGATGAATGGGCCCCGATAAATAGGCTACTGGTTGCTGCACTGCAGCATGATATTCATGCTTAAGATTCCATATTCTTAGGATTTAATTATACAATATTGCCTCCGAAATACTTTTGAGGTCTAGTTAATTTAATTCCATTTAGCTTATCCAAAAAGGATAATTCCGTTGAGTTGGACCCTTGCAAGGACAAGAATATCAAGTCCAAGGTTGACTAAGATATTAGTCTTACATATGTTTTATAACATTTTCTCGGTTGATATTAGATGCTATATTTCACCTTTCTTGAATTACATTCCATCAGAAATATTTCCTTCTTCTGGGCCAATACCGCGTTGGGTATGGGGAATTGCATTTAGTTGAATAAAACAAAGAAAAACATATGGGAAACAGCATAGAACAGAATCCTCATAAGCCTATCTTCCTTTTGAGGTTTGGCATGTAGAGAAAGAGCGAAAATGCTAAAACTTAGAGAAAGGCTTTTCACAAGCCTACTATCCTTGCTTTCTTCCACCTCAAGAAAACTACATACCCCCCTACATTGGCCTCTTACCTTTTTCCATTTCCCTATGGCCCCTGAATCTTTTCTTAACATAGGATTGCTAACAAGATACCAAAAGTAACAAAAGGGTCTAATTGTCCACCTATTTTTACTGCTTGATGCACCATTCCACTTCTTCATTGTGTCTTCTCCCACTCTAACCTCTCACATGATGCTTCTTGTTCTACTCATTTAGCATTCATCATCAATCCATGAGGAAGGAAAAAACAAATAAACATATTATAATGTTGTGAATTCCCTGTATTTCAAGTAGTAAAAGGCAATCATCTCAACGCCATATCTCATATTAGTCAATAAAACCCTCAACGTGTTATTTACTACTGCAACTACGTCTCAACACCAAGCTAGTTGGGATTAGAACAATGCAAATTGCTCTACTATTTCTAGACCTAGTAAGTTTCCCCATGATGGGTTAAATTAAGCCACCGGCTCCAATCGTGGTGGTGCCCTTCCATCAATTTCTTTAAACTTAAGCCTTGCGACCATACTTCCCTGCAACCTAAAAAAATGCTTGATTCTAGAATCAAACTCATAATTTTGGCTTTTGTTGGACTCGCTTGACAGCTACTCAACACCTTACGTTATCTATTGATCTATACTAAACGAATAACAACAATTTTAGACTTCGGAGAATGCCTCGAGAGAATGAGAAGGCATGCAAAGTAGTTTCAGAGAAAGAACTATACCAAGAAATCTCACTAGATTAGGCAAAAGGATTGGCCTAGATGACACTATCTAGAAGGAAAATGAGATGAAATCTAGTTAATGAAAGGTCAAATACATTATAGAGGACAAGGGTATCAAGAAAAGGCTTTACCAACTGCATAATAAAACTACTGCTGCAACAACAACAACTACTAGTATGCCTCAATCCCATGCTAGTCAGGGACACTGTCTCTATGTGGAGCCCAACTAGCACCAGGTCCTTGCAAGGAAGATGGAAGGAAATAAACAAAATTGCATCTCTGATCCTTCAACGTGTATTTGAAACTCTCTACCTTGAAATAGATTTTCTGGTTTCAAAGGTGGATTGGTTGCCGTTAGACTTAAAATATCAACCGTTTCATTTCTCTGTGGTATACAATTCATGTTAAGGTCTAGCTCAGAGATTTAAGTACTACCAACATTTTTTTTTTATAATGGTGGTGTCTATGGGGAGGTGAGGCTGGACTCGCTGGTCATTCCTTGGAGAGGAAGTTTTAAGTAACTTGAGTCTATTATTCAGGGGATGGAAAAATTGATGAAGATGTCACACATCGTATTGGAGCGGGATGGATGAAATGGAGACTCGCTTCCGGTGTTTTGTGTGACAAAAAGGTGCCACCGAAATTTAAGGGTAAGTTCTACAGAGTGGTGGTCAGACCAACGATGTTGTATGAGGCTGAGTGTTGGCCAGTCAAGATCGCTCATGTCCAGAAGATGAAAGTAGCAGAGATGGGTATGTTAAGATGGATGGGTGGGCACACCAGGTTAGATAGGATCAAAAATGAGGTTATTCGCGACAAGGTGGGTGTGGCCCCTATTGAGGACAAGATGCGGGAAGCGTGGCTTAGATGGTTTGGTCATGTGAGGAGGAGGAGCATGGTGCAGCTTCATCTGACCGAGGACATGATCCTTGATAGTAAGGTATGGAGGTCGAGGATTAGGGTAGTAGAGTAGGTAGTCTAGAGTGTTCATAACAGTAGTATTAGCACGCAGCCTCACTTTCTGTTGGTAGTAGGTTTTTATGACTAACCGTTGTTTTCTTTCATTGTTGATCATCTTACTATCTTGTTGTTTTTATTCTGCTTTTATATGGTTTTTGGTACTGTCTCTTCTTGTCTATATTTTCATTAATGTGGTGCTTATACTTTCCTAAGCCGAGGGTCTATTGGAAACAACCTATCTATCCTCACAAAGTAGGGGTAAGGTCTGCGTACTACACACTACCCTCCCCAGACCCCACAATGTGGGATAATACTGGGTATGTTGTTGTAGTATAATGGTGGTGTCTATCCACAGTATTACTATGATGCCTTAGGTAGTAAATAGTACATAGTATGGTACGTTGTCAATACGGCTCCCATATAGGAATACCAAACACCTGAATATACTAACGTACAACAACAACAACAACAACAACCCAGTATAATCCCACTAGTGGGGTCTGGGGAGGGTAGTGTGTACGCAGACCTTATCCCTACCCTGGGGTAGAGAGGCTGTTTCCAATAGACCCTCGGCATCCTTCCCTCCAAGAACTTCCCACCTTGCTCTTGGGGTGACTCGAACTCACAACCTCTTGGTTGGAAGTGGAGGGTGCTTACCATCAGAGCAACCCACCTTGTCAGCTGAATATACTAACGTGGAACTCAAAATTGTTTCACTTTCTGATGGCAGAATAGACAAATTTAGGCTTGCATTTTGCAAACACAAGCTGAAAGTCTTTACGTTGGATACAGTAATGGTATATTTCACCAGAGAGGCCTGACTAGTGATGACTACTAACTCCTAAAGTCTCCAAATGCACTTACGCAAAAGCAAGACAATAGGTATCAAGTGGAAGTGAAGAACATTTCCATCTAGAAAATGGTCCACTTTATCTCCAGAACAAAGGATTAACTAAATCATTATTGGAGAGAAAATGGTTAACTAATTCAGCAGGAGGATAACACTACCCATGTAGTCAATAGTCATGCTCTACGGATAATTCAACTACATATGTGGGCAAGTAATTGCATTGCGCAAAATACACAAAGAGCATAACATCAAAATCACAAACAAATGAAATCACACCTAACCATTGTGCCCATTGAGAAATCAAATGAGAAAATAGCAGTGTCCAGTGCAGACGTTCCTGCCTTCGCCCTTCATCCAACACATCTTCAAGTGTACATACCTATAATATAAAGAATTCCCATTTCACAATCTAATCCAAATTTTCTCTACCAAAGCACAAAATCCCCAAAAGGGAAACTTTTAGCAACATAACTCAAAAGATTATCAACAAAAGCCTATAAAAGGCAAAATTAATTGAAACCCGCAAAACTAATCACAAAATAGGGCACAAATACTCCAAAAAAAAAAGGAGAAAGTTTCAGCAACATAATTCAAAGAAGAGTATCATCAAAAACCCTATTAAAAACAAAATTAGTTGCAACCCACAAAACTTATCATAAAATAAAGCAGGAACATTCCCAAAAGGCAAAACTTTAGCAAGATAATTCTAAAGATTATCAATAAATAGCCTATAAAACACAAATAATATTACAAATTAACCCCAGAAATTACCCGATCACTGTCATCATATTTATTGTACCCAAGTAAAGGCTCGTTCAAACCATCATCAGAGCCCAAAGAATCAAACTGCTCATTCTTTTTGCCACCAACATCCCCATGATGTAGCCTTCTCCTCAAAGTTGTTGATGTCATGAGTCTATATATATTCTTTGAACTCAAAACCCACTTTGAATTCACTAATTGAAACCCAAAAAATTTGAGAAAATCCCCAAATCTTTTTATGTAGGGGAAAATTCAAAACCCCAAAAAATGTCAAGAAAAAACTCTCCTTTGAGAATTTGTGTTCTTTTCTACACTATTTATAATTAATTTGCTGCTTACCTTTTTTGTCTGTGTGTTTAAATTGTTTCTTTCTTAGGAATTAAGGGAGGGGAGATAGGTGATGAATGCACGCCAATGAGAAAGCTTTAACGAGCTGAATAGGTTGGTTTGATTAATTAATAATTGCCGACTCCGAGTCTTTGCGATCCGGTTATCCGGCTTGGGTTACTGGTCAACTTCAATAGTTTTTTTTTCTTTTCTCGAGTCAACTTTAATACTTGGGGTCAATTTTGAAAAAAATAGTTGTTTCAAAAGTAATTGAAATTTAGTTATTTTTTTATGTAAAGATAAAATTTGAATAAAAATATAAATTACAGTATTATATGTCGGAGTTTGAATTTTTTATATATGAGATTTCAGCATAATGCGATACATTTTATAATGTGCTAGACTTCCAACATAATATGCTTTAAGTTTATACATAGAAGCTCCAATGTCCAACATATTATGTTTAAACTTTTCGTGTGATAGAGTTCCAACATAATATGCTGGAAGTTTATACGGAGAAGCTCCATAATCCAGCATATTATACTAGAACTTTCCAGTATTTCAGCAAAATAATGGTTATTTTTTAATAATTTTATAAACGCCAGCTATTTTTCAATTGTTAGTCCGAAAACTGGCTAGTCGGTGCTATTTTCACTAAAGTTTAGACACTATTTAAAATGTAATGGGAAAATACTGGATGAAAATGGAATCAGGTAGCCACTTTTAAGCATGATGTTTAAAATACACAACTTACAATATATTTAAAGATTAGCCAATTCGCTCAAACTTCAAGACACAGTGTTCCGAAGATTAAACCTCAAGGTTCAAACTTCAGGACAACGCGTCTTAAAGTTTAAAAATTGCGTCCAAAAATTTGAATCTTATGTCCTGAAATTTTAAATTAGCATTTCGAAAATTCAGGACACTTAATCATGAATTTCAAATTAGCAGCTTAGAAGTTCAGGATACTTAGTCCTGAATTTCAAATTAGCAGTTCAAGAATTTAGGACACAGAGTCCTAGATTTCAAATTAGCAGCTCAAAAATTCAGAATACTTAGTCCTGAAATTTGGATAAATTGGCTAATCTTCAAATATATTTTAAATAGCAGGCTTAAACGTGACTACTGATACACTTCGCCCAAATACTGACTATCTCATTATATTTCAAATACTGATATAATCTAATAGCTAGTCCAAAAAGCAGTTATGTCAGCTAATTTTGGGCTTTAACACCTATTCCTGGTTTTGAGGTCAAAATTAAACTTATACTCACTTTGTAAAAAAAATTGCAAGCCTACACACTTTACGATCAGTTTCAGACTCATCAGGTCTGAAGTTTAAAAAAATTAGTCTGAAGTGAAAAAATTACACTTCAGATGCACTTAAGGTCAAATAGGTTTGAAGTGCAACCAATGGTTTATGCACTTAAGGCCAATAAGTGTGAAGTGAAAAATTAACTTCAGGTGCCTTTAAGGCCAAAAGGTTTGAAGTGCAACAAATGTTTTTCCTACACTTAAGGCCAATAAGTCTGAAGTGAAAAATTGCAATTCAGATGCACTTAAGGCAGGTCTAAAGTGCAACCAATAGTTTCATCCACTTAAGGTTAATAAGTTTGAAGTGAAAAATTGCGCTTCAGATGCACTTAAGGCCAAAATGTCTTAAGTGCAACAAACGTTTTGATGCACTTAAGGGCAAATAGGCTTGAAGTGCAAATTGCCCCTTTTTCGAATTTTAACAATCCAATATACGATTTAATACCTAAACCTACTCCAAATGAGCTCAAATTTGAAGCATAACCTCCAAATATCATCAAGAACAAGCCCCAATTATCAATTTGTCAAAATAATAATAAATATAACGAACCCATTTTGCAATAAAACAAAAGAAAAAGAAGAAACCCTAAACAATAGTAAAAAATAAAGTGTCACAAGAGCTCACCACTGTAAAACATCATAAACTACCTTAAAATATGTTCACAAACACCATATAAAATGATTGTTACCCGAAGAAGAAGAAGAAGAAAGAGGAGAAAAATATCTGAAGTTGCTTAAACAGTGGGTACAAATTAAAAATAAAATAAAAAATAAGTACAGGTTAAATGGTAGCGCCCAAATAGAAGGCCTATACAATGTTTTGGCTAATTTTTCCTGTTTTAACAAGTGCACAACTAGCCGTATTTAGGATTCTACTTATAGAATAGTCGAAGTTTATAAAATACTAAGTAATTATTAAAAAAATAATTTTAGATTTGTGAGATCGAAGTTGAGAATCATCTGCCTAAAGTTTTCAAATATAGATCTAAAGTTGGGGATTTGGCAAACTAAAATGAAGTTGATATATTGTGTGTATAACTTAAACAAGTTATTTTTAAATTGCAGTGCTATACAAATATCTAAATGTTCATATAACCTTCAAAAATGTATTTATTGTTTTTTGGAAAAGAAAACCTCCAACTTCTTAGTTACTCAAAGCAAACCAATTTTAGAGTGCAAATCACAAATAAAGAATCACCATTTAAACTGTACTGCAAGTTAAACAAATATTGTACAGTTAGGATCGTTTGGTTACCGAGATAAGAATATTAATTTCAGTATAAAATTTGATATTATACTTATTTTATATTTTGTTGTAGGTATTAATTAATATCGAGATAATTTTAATATCAAAACAATAATATTAATTTATTTCATATAAGAAGGGGATAGATAATCTCATAATATATTCGCTACATCCCAAAATTGAACCAAAGGATAACCCCTAAACACCTCCTTTACTCTCTCTTATTAACCATCTACAAAAAGCATCAACTAAATTTAAAGTAATGTCAACTTCTTTCAAATATAAGTACAATAATTTACCCAAAAATTGGCACGAATTTTAACGAATCGTATGTGAAAACTCTATCCTTTTGCTTTATAATTTCATTAACTTTCTTCACAGATAATTCCCATTGCAGGTCTTGAAAGCATGGCCGTTGCAAGCTTTAGTTTACCTCTTACATATTTCCCTCAACGTCACAAATTACCATTTTCTTGTTGTTGCAGCAGCTCAGTTAAGCAGTCAAATTCTGTGCCTTCAAATTGTATAGCCAACAAAGCGTTGCAGGAAATTCAAAATTCTGGTGTTATTGCTTGCCTTCGAACCCAAAAGTAACTCATTTTACCATTCTTGTATTCTCCTTTTTTTTTTTTTTTTTTTTTTTTTTTTTTTTTTTTTTTTTTAATCATCCCTCTTTCCGTTTCACTTTCGAGAAATAAAGCTTATGTTTTGAGATAAATTGTGTAACTTTTCTGGTGAAGAGTCTAATAATTTGGTCATTGCAAAGTTTATCTTGAATGAAAGTATTCACTCCGTTTCAATTTAGACGAGTTAGTTTGACTCGACGTTTAAGAAAAAAGGAAGAAGACTTTTGAAACTTGTGTTATTAAAAGCTTAGGGATAAAAGCTTTGTGATACCGTGACATTTGTGTGGTTACAAAAGCTTCTCGTTAAGGGGTAAAATGGGTAAAATGAAGAGTTTAAAGTTGAATTATTTTCAAATTTAGAAATGTGTCATTTATTTTGGAACAAATTAAAAAAGAAAGTACGTCATCTAAGAGGGAGTAGTACTTTCTAGTAAATTTGTTACTTCCATTTTTCCACTCCAAAATTTTTTCCCCATATTGTTTAGTGCAGACCTGGCGACTCGAGCTGCACGTGCCGCATTGGATGGTGGAATATCAGTTGTAAGTTTGTATCTGATATACTTATCCCAAGTTCTTTGTCCAAGTTTAACCAGATATAGGTTTAGAGATGATAGTTAAAAATCTCTATGATCTATAGAATAAGAGACTAATATTTTTCTTTTAGACAAGTGGTAACTAAAAGATTATTATATTATGGGCAACTACTAATAATATATTGGATGATATGTTTGCTAGATTAAAAACTTTATGCATATACAAAACCAAATTTTGTTTAATGAAGTATTGCGAAACCATTGGTTATTCAAGCTGTTTGAATACATGTATAGGTTTCTTCTCTCTTGGATTATGAAAAATAAAATTCATTGAGATTTAAAATTTAATTTCTGTATTTGAGATGCCCTGAATTGGAAAAATGAATCTCAACTGCCATGTGGTTTTTTATGCTTAAATGTCCAATTCTAGATTTATTAGTTGATATAATTGAAACCACCCTATATTTATTTGTATTGAAAGGCTTCAATTCATTTTTTTGGGACAAAACACAAGATTAAGATCTTGTTGCTTTTAAGGTTTTAGATTAAAGAAGAGGTAGGACTTAGCAAAACCTTAAACTCTGGTAACCGAATGTTCTTCCATATGCCATGATACCTTGCTAGTGCGCACTTCTTCTTTTCCTTAACTGCGAATGTGATTACTCTTTCTCAGAGGTGTTCTGATAGTCATTGTCTTCTAATATTGCAGCTGGAAATTGTGGTGTCCACTCCAGATGCTTTTGAGGTACTCTGAGACACGCAGTTTCTTGTGTTTTCTCGTGGTGTCCTGAAGTAGACATTTGGCTAACTTATGTGCTTCTTTTCCTTTGTGCAGGTGTTAAGAAACCTAGTACATCATTATCCTACAAAAACTTTCGGAGTAAGTATTCAGTAGCTTCTTTTATTAATCCGCACTATTTTTTGTTCAAGGAAAGGGAAGGGAAATCAGAATAGGAACTTGTTGCTTTACCTCTCTTTGGAGGAACTTCCGTTTTTGGGTGTCTTCTGTAGCTGAAAGGAAGTAGAAGACATTCATTTCCATCCTTTATTATAATTTCTTTCTTCTTTTTTCTTTTGTGGTGGGGTGGGGAGGGGTTGAACTGCACCCCCGAATTTACTTTGCCTTGTCTTCTCCTTCGCCAAGGAGAGAAATAAGTCTTACTCTTCCTTGGCTTTCCCTCTACCATATCCTCCTTTTATCACCCATCAAAATGTGGCATAAATTCAGCCTCAAGATCCTCAATGAGTCTATTTCTTGGTAGGTTTTTAGTTCCCCTGATTCTGTATTGTGATATTTTTTTAACTTTCCCTTTGTTTAAGTGCAAACTCTAGTTTCTTGAGTAGATTCTCTTTATTTTTGATTTGCAAGACATTCTTTCCAGAGGCATGATAATTGTCTGTGGATAAGCAGGTATGCCAACGGTAAGGGCATTCTTGTATCATGGAGATCTTTATCCAACAAAGAAGCATCCTAATACGATAATGTTAACTTTGTGTATTGTGGACTGTATGTAAAACATAATAAGGACAGACTACCAATTGTTATTGTAAACATACTTCTCTATGTTTGCAGGCTGGAACAGTGTTACAAGCAAAAGATGCCAAAGATTCTATAAAGTCTGGAGCTAAGTTTCTGATGAGTCCTGCTACAGTTATGGTATGCACTAAAGTTTCGACCTTTTAGATATTATGCCAAATCCAAATGTCTGTTTAAATGTCTGTCTTATACGAAAGATCAGTTCCTGTTACCCGCCAATGTCTTTAATGGATATATACAAAGTCATGAAGGCCTAAATGGTAGTTGTGATTGTGACCTTGGAGACTGCTTTTTCTTTGATACTTACATGTTTTTTCTTTATCTCAGGATATTCTAGTTGGTGTCTCAGAGAGGGATGCTCTATATATACCTGGGATAATGACCCCCACGGAGGTACTGGAAAACCTTGGTCTTCATTCATCTTGTGATCTTAGAACAGAAAAAGATATCGGGATTTTGTCTCCAAGGACTTGGGAAAGGGCAGAGGCCCAACCAGAGTGCTGAATTTTTTGTGTCCATCTGTATCCCACAATGGGGACAGGCTTATTTCTTGAGTATCTACAAGATTTCTTCCTGTAATAATAATCTTCAGATTATAACGGCATAAGAGAGTAATGCAATTATTTTGTGATCCTGCAGATATTATCTGCTTTCAATGCAGGTGCCAAGATTGTCAAGGTGAGTCATGACTTCTTTAGGTTTGTTCCTTGCTCTATGGTATACCAGTATAGCTTGTAGGATTCTTGTGTTGCTAACCTATGAAAGAATGTGATGAATAATGCTTATTGTTTAAACTCCTTTTGCTATGTAGTTAGTGTTTCTAGGAATTTGTTATATATAGGCAACCACAGGAACTTGACTTTCAGTCCAGGTATATGCTGTTGGAATTGTGTAAAAGACTCATCTTTACTTATATTTCATTCAACCAATCGTACAAGTATTCCCCAGAAGATAGGATTGGTCAAATGGCTAAGTAAATGTGATGTATGTCAGGATGTTTGTTCCTTCGATTGAAATGAATATAATTGTCTGTAGAGAAGCTTGATAAACGATTGAGTTAGTAGTGATCCTTTTAAAACTTTCTTTTTTGCCTTTACATAGGTTTATCCTGTCTCTGCATTAGGTGGCGTTGGGTACATTTCAGCCCTGAAAAGGCCTTTTTCTCATATCCCTATGGTTGCATCACAAGGCGTAACAATAGGTTGGTTATCTGAATAGAGATTTCTTGGTTTAAGCCCTTGTTTTAACTATTACTCTTTTCATTTAAATTAATCCTCTGCCAATTTTCAAAAATGTCATCTTAGGGACATTTCAAAGTTGTGCAGTGCTTTTAATTTGTAAGTAGAATTGAAAGATCTGCTTCACCTGTTGATACTAATGAAATTCGAAATGTTGTTTTTGCTGAAGTTTGATTTTTAAAAATTCTTAGGGAGAATATGTTGATAGTGAAAGGAATAATGCAATGTCGCCGGTGCCTTTGGCTCTTCTTCCACCATCTCTCCATCAAACAAGGAAAACTTAAATGAGTTCCAGGCAGCAAAAAGTACAATGAAGAAGAGTGTAAAAGTGCTTAAATCATCACACAAATCAAAGTTTACTATGTTTCGAACAGATTTAGAATGTGAAAAAAGAATTGATTTATTAGACCTTCTGGAGTTTTCATTTATAACTGAAGTGTCTTATGTGGAGAATCTGTTGTTTCTTTTATCTGTCATATCTCTTTTGCATATCTTTATTAGCAGATTTATTATCTAAAACATTTTATGAGAAATGCTGGATAGAGCAACCCCAAAAAAATAAAATGATGGATAGCTGTGCTTTGGTACAGATTTGGTTGGGCAATACATTGGTCAAGGAGCATCAGCAGTTGTTCTATCAGATGCCATATTTGAAAAAGAGGCAATGAGTCAATGGAATTTTGATAAGATATATCAACTTGCGAGCCATGCAGCTTTGCAGGGTAAACAAGCTGTTGAAAGCCAAGGTCAGAACATTAGCTGCTGATGCATCTTTCGATTTGTTAAATCCTCATGGAACTGAAGGTATTTTCAAGAAACGAGAAATGAGATTAAGACATCCTGCTCGAAATTTGGTAAGCAAGCATGTGTTTTTAATTTTTAATGCCTAGATAGATGTGCTATGCAATGGGTTTTTGGCCCAGTTATGATGCCTTAGTCCCTAAACCTTCCTGTCTTCCTCGGACAAACACCACAAAAAGAAAAATTAAAACTTGCTCTTTTTCACCATTTTGTTGAATATGTACATTCATAATTCTTGGAGAGAAATTTCTTGAATGATGTGGAAATCCAAATGTGAAGTAATCACTGATTTTTTGACTCTTGTTCTATATTCAAATTTGTCACCATGTGCGGAGAATGGGATAGAGAAAAGAATGAAATGGAAAATTGTAGTGAAAGAAAATGATTTAACATAAATATCTTGCAGGGTTAGCAAAGGCGCTAAGACATTAACCCGTGCTGCAGCTTTTGCTTCAAGAATGCCCGATAATAGTTACTCCTGTTAAAATACAGAACAATATTATGAATCTGTTGATTTAATTTCTGTGTCTCAACTCGAAATAAGTGCCCAAAGTAGCCTCATTGATGTAAAACATCTCCATGGAAGCTTGTGTGCAGTGGAAGTTTGGGAGATCAATCTCTGAAGGAGGACAATTTTCCTATGGGAATCAAATAAGTTTTACTAACTACATTAAATTAGTAATAAGATGTTAGTTGGGTCTCTCACACAGGTAATCACGGAAACCACAAATGCAGCAATCATTTTATCGCTTGGATTTGCTACCAATTGTTGTCTGTCTCATAAGCTTCTGTCTTTTTGTTTAGTATTTACCTTCTATAAACATTCCCTCATTCAGTCGTGTCTATTCGCTTGCTCGTAAAATATGAGAAATAGAGGCCAGGATTCATGATTAAATATGTCCATGTCAAGTGTCAAAAGTACACTTGCTTGTTACTCAAACATGGAGCCAGACGCTACATACTTTTCATTTGAATGCTGCAGCTCAAGTGTCTAAATCTATATATTTCACTTAATTTAACTTTGACTAGCTGTTGTGCAGGAAAGATAGTTGTGCTGATTTTGGTATGGAGAGTTTTACTCCCCTTAGTGGGACTCTGGCGAATCCAGCTTAGTCAAATCCAGATTAGTCGGACCAATGGACTTTGGATAACGGAGGTTAAACCGAAAATAAAGGCTGTGTTGGTTAGTTTGTCTGTTGGCTATGCGCATGTGTTACAGTCCATCAAGTCGTGCAGGCATGTAGATTACAAGCAAATGCAGATTGCTAAATGAGCTGCTCTTTCATAACTTCATTGTTGTTTTCGTCTAACCATTCAGCTATTGATTGCAGTTGCAGGCTGACTGAACTTTTAGTTTCCATATCATCATACATATGTACATAAATATATAGACAAATTTATGTATTCTTGATTGCGTGATTCGTGTGGAATCAGATACTAGGGCCCCGTTTGTCCATAAATATTTTTCCTTTTTTCCATTTTTTTTTTCCAAAAATGTGTTTGTCCATAAAATTTTGCAAGTTTATGGAAATTTTTTTGAAATGAGTTTTCAAAAGCCAAAAAATGGTTTTGACAACTTTTTCTAAATTTTTGATTTTTTTTCTTCATTCACAAAACTTCTAACATTTTTTCAAGTGAAATGCATGTTCAAATATAATTTCAAATTTAAATTTTCATTTTTAAACTTAACTCTAAATATTATTTTTTTTCAAAAGTTAATAATTTTTATGTCCAAACGCCTACTAGGACTTGATTCCGGATTCGTGCGACCTTTGCAAAATTCTCTCTTCTTCTAAACAAAAGAAGGAAAGGGAAAGCTAAAAGTTGAACTACATCTTGGCCCGTGCTTTGCACGAGATATCTTTCAATTGTTAGAAAAATAATCTTGATCATTTGTTGTTTTGACATCAATGGTAGATATGTACTTAGCACAAATATTGTAATATTCATAAAACTCGAGGTTCATCGTTACTCTCTAAAAGTATTTGAAAATAACAAAAAGAAAACGGGACTTTTTTTCTATTTGTTCTCTTTTTTCACTTTCTTGAAAAAAAAAATCTTTTAAAGGAAATTCTAAGTATGTATTTTTATCTTTTTTTAAGTAAGTATTTTTATCTTTTCTGGACGCCAGTATTCTCTTCCAATACTTACACTAGTCTCCATTCACTAATCAACATACCAATCAAAGAAACAGCTGAACGCTAATTTTTCACCAACCCAAAGTGAACTTTAATTATTTAACCTAACATTAGTTGAATATAAATATTAATTATGATGGGCAGGAACCACACAATCTAAGTCTTGTAGGTACTTCACAATCTTGATTGGTCATTAAAGTGCGACATGAGAAGTGTAACTAAAAACAAAAGAGAAGAACAAAGAACAAATAAAAAACATATTCCCTCTCTCTATATATATTCGAAAAGAGAAGGAATAATTAATATGTAATCACTAGAAATTGATCTCCATTTTTATTTATTATCATGTACTGATGAGTTATTTATTTGTTACTCCAATTTTTAACTCATTTATTAATCATTCGTGATTGGTGCCTAATCCATTATCCACGTACTTCCCGGTCCATCCTTTAGAGCCACATCAAAATGCAATTTTGAGTATAAAGATGAAAAGAGACCATTTTATTAGGTTATCAATCAATATTTGCACATTTTAGTACAGAGAACTTAAACTCGATATTGTGGTTGAAACGGAAAAATAACGGTTGGAACGGAAAAATAACGGGTGGTGAAAAGGCCTATGCATTTTGATCATGGTAGAGTATAAACACTCTTTTACTTCACATGTAATTCAGTAGATCTTGTTTTCAGAAAAAGACTTGAAACAACAACTCGTGAGTTAGATTCCTTTCGAAAATCAACTTTCCACTTGTACATCAAATCTTTTCGTTTGAACTTGAAATTTTAATATATATTGTTATGAATGAGAATTCAGGATCTTGCACACCAGACATCATAAATTGTTATGTAAAATGAGAGCCGGAGAAGTGGAGAACTTCCTGTTAATGAAACAGTGAGCCTAATCAACTTAATTATGCTATTATAGTTTCGCAATCTCGGTTCGTTGTGAAAGTGACAAAAAAATGTTGCTAGAGTTGGAATCAGATTCAAGTTTAAAAATTAGCAGAAATAGAACCCGCTGCAACAATAACAAAAACAACACTGTATTCCCACAGTATGAGATCCGACAAAGGTTATGTGTATGCAAACTTTACCCTACCCGGGAGGTAGAGAAGCTATTTTCGATAGACCCTCGACTAAACAAAATCATCACTCAGCAGGTTTGAAAAAGAAAAATAGTAGTGAAGAAGTCATTTTGAAAACAATACAAAGATAAGAATAGTGACAACAATAAAACAACAAATCAATAAAAAAATCGAAGCATGAGAAATAACAGGTAGTAATAAAAATCGAAGAATAAGATAATACGGTAATGATAATAATAATAATAATATTGATATGAAAAATACGGGACATATACGGTGTCCCAAGCTCGACTACCTACTAATTACCTTCTACTCTAATCTTTGCCCTCCATATCCTTCTATACATCTAGGATCATATTCTCAGTAAACTGAAGATGTGTCATGTCCAGTCTAATCACTTTTCCTCAATAACTTTTTGTGCCCACCTCTATCTCTCTTTATAACCCAAATTACCAACCTCTTGCACCTCCTCATTGGGCTTCCGTGCATCTGCTCTTCACATGTCCGAACTATTTCAGCAGCGCTTCCCTCATCTTTTCAACCACGGAGGCCGCTCTCATCTTGTCCCGAATTTCTACGTTCCTAATTAATCATATATCTCTTAGGCCAACACATCCATCTCAATATTCTCATCTTCGCTATTTTTATTTTCCGAGCATGAGAATTCTTGATTGGCAAATACTCTGCCATACAACATAGTTGGTCTAAAATAACTTTGTAAAACTTACTTCTAAGTCTCAATGACACCTTCCTATCACAAACGACACCGGATCTCACTAATCTCATTGATTTCTCTCTATGGTAAATGGTGCTAATTAATTAGTATAAATATGTATACTTTAAAATTTATGAACCATATATTTATGATTTGAAGAATGGTGGATGTAATCATTATTTGTCTCTAAGATGTAACATCTGCACATAAATGGTTCTATATATAGATGGTTAAGAAACAAATCTCAGTTTGTTATAAATATATTATATTATGAATGTCCATTTAGTATTCCGTTGTAAATAAGCTTCCTGAAAAAACTTATTCATATTAGACTTCGCCGTAAATATGTTTATATATTTAGAACTCTATTGGAAATAAGCCTCCTGAAGAAGCTTATCATTTCGGCACTCCTATGTAGAAGATTATCTTTATATGATACAATAACAACTTACAAGAAGCTTACACAACAACTTGCAGTAGGAGCTTACAAGCACCTTATACAGCAACTTGCAGTAGCAGCTTACAGAGCATCTTCCTTTCTTATATAAATAGAAAAGATTTCAGTTCATTATGTACATGAGTTTGAAGTTGAATAATATATCAATCTCTCTCTATACTTGTCTTCGATTTATTTACTTTATAATTTTTTATAATACGTTATCAGCACGAGACTCTTCCATCTCGAGCAAATACTTTAAAAGTATCAGAGGTGCGAACTTTCTTTTTCTAAATAATGTTAAATCTTTCTAAACTTGAATTTGTAGCCCTGGATATATCAGGCAAAAGCTACATATCTTGGGTGCTTGATGCTGAAATTTATCTTGATGCGATGGGTCTGGCAAACACCATCAAGGACAAAAATCAGGTATCAAACTAAGACCGTGTCAAAGCAATGATATTCCTAAGCCATCACCTTGATGAGGGCTTGAAAATGGAATATCTTACTGTTAAAGATCCAGTCATATTATGGAATAATTTGAAAGATAGATATGACCATCTGAAGATGCACTACAACAAAAAGGGACTTTAGCGGCAATAAAAAACAACATTGGCGGCAATTACAATAGTCGCTATATCATTTACCGGCAATTGGTATTTTGCCGCTAAAATCGGGGTCGGTAAAGCCTTTAGCGGCGTTTCTGACAAAAGCTGGTAAAAGGTATGACTGATTGCCACTAAAACTAATTTGCTTTAATGGCAAATGTTTGCGGAAATTATTATGGCTGCTAAACCAACTCTAAAAACGGCTAATAATGCTCCTTTAACGACCATTTCTATAGCCGCTAAATTTAAAACATTTGTCGCTAAAAGTCGGCAACAATATCTCTTATAAAAACGTATTAGGATGCCCCTTTAGCATCCATTTTAATGGCTAATAAAGTCAATTAAATTGCCGCTAAAAGTCATCTTTAATACTAATGTATAAACGTCTTAATTTGTCCTTTTATCGTCCATTGTTATAGCGAATATATCCTGTTAAATTGGCACTAAAAGTCACAAGTTATTACGGAAAGTTTAGCCACCATTAATAATAGCTACTATTGACCAAAAAATAATGCAAATAACAAAACATATTAATATTAATTCATAAAACCCTAATATATCACGTTAAATCTTAACAAACAAAAGGAAGTGCTAATCCAAAATATTAATATCACAATAACTTAAAAGATAAACTTATATTGTTTGAAGTAAATAGCTAATGTCATTATATAACTAATCTTAACGAATAACAATCTTCAAATAATTTCTACAACTCTTTGTCATATTGAAATCTTCCACCCGTTAAATTATCGAACATCAGACTATATGACCTGAAATTATAAAATAACTATGTCAATAGATGAAATATAATAATTCTCAATTCCATGCTAAGTTAAAGCTTGCTTGAAATTATGATTAGATAAGTCAATTGTTCCATATAGTAAAAGAGAACACACAATGCTCATGCAATGTTGGGAAGAGAAACTCTGCGATAATAGTGAAGCATGTCACTTTAATCTGCTCATAATACTAAATAGATTAGATAAAGAAAGTGTATGTAAGTTAATATGTGCTTGAGGTAATATGAGTATGGATCACAGAACATTAGGGAAAGAAAGGAAAAGAGTATACAGAGATGTTTACAAAATACTATTTCCATCTTTCCAGAAAAGGTCAGATGTCATTGTCTAAGAACTTTAACCCCTAATACTTGGTGCAGAGATATTTACAAAATACTATTTCCTCGTCCTGAAGACAAATGTATATCAATAGACTTCCAGTAACATGATTCATTTAGTTTCTTGATAAAACGAAGTGGCTATAACGTAATAGAATCTCGATTTCTTGATCCTTCTTATAGGTAAATGAAAGCAGAAAAAAACCAAAAACAAGGGGTAAACAAATGATCGAGCTGTTATTTATCTTTGTTGGCCAATCTTTTATTTTCCTTTGTACAGTTTGTACTTCCATTGAATAGAGAGATTGAATGACAAATAGAGCAAGATTCACCATTAATTTATTCCACTAGTGATACGTATGTTGGGGTTGAAATGACAAGGTGTCATGCGAAACCTAACGAAACAAACCTTAACAACGAGAAATCAGATAAAAGGAGAGTGAGGTATGCATACAATCAGCTAAACACAACTAAGAAGGTTTGCGATGCACTTTAGATGTACACATAAGCAAGAAAATCTTCTTCTCCTACTAGTGCAACACTAAATATAAGAGGAATGCAAGACAGAGATGATCATACCAATTTAGACGGCAAAAACATGTACATTGTCTAATGCACAACACCATCAGACCAACCATCCGGGCAGTGAAAAGATAAGTTATCACAGCTGCGAACCAACTACATGTTAAATACCAATCTGCACAAGTTCATGGACTTTCCATGCCTAAATGAACACAAAAATCTTGCAGCCACTGAGGGATGCCACACTGAGGGTTGTAATGGATCAGACTTCCAGGAGAAATTAGAGAAACATGAGAAGAAAAGGGTGTATTCTGAAATTACAAGTAGTGACAAGAACAACATCAACCATCTTAACAAGTAGTGTTTGTTACATGCAAAATTGTACCCTCGAGGTTTATTTATGCAAGTGAAGTTACTGTTATAATATCAATAAGTGAAAACTGCAAGATTTTGGTGTTCATGCTAACTCTTGCAAGTTTACATGAAATTAGATTCATGGCCATTATTGGCGTCAGGGACCTGATAAATATTAACACATCAGATAACAAACTTTTATAGGATTAAAACTTCATTAATAATGTCCATAACTTATAAAATCGAGTTAGTTTAATTTGTAGATTTTTAGTTCTTTTTATGCCATTTGTTATTCGAGTTCAATTGTGTGTCCATGTGGGGTAAATCTGAACTGGGTTCACGTGATACATGCTCTATGGGGACTGGGTTAGTGAAATTTTATATTTTTATAATGTTGTCATGTCTAATTGTGCGAGAATTTAAAAAACCTAACTAGACAAATTTGATCCGCACGTAATTTTTTGAAATCTGCGGCCGCACTTGAATTTGTGCGGTCCGCGGATGTTGAATTGGGGGCAACTAAGTAAAGAAGAAATCTGCGGCCGCAAATTAAAATGTGTGGACCGCAGAATTCCCTTTGCAGCCGCAAATCAGCACATTTACTGTCATCAGAGAGTCCTCACTTTGAGACTTCAATGTGCGGCCGCAAGTCTAATTGTGCAGACCGCGCGACCGCACATTAGCCAATTCTTTGTCATCAAAGAGTTGGAATGTTTGTGATTTAGAGGTGCGGCAAGTCAAATTGTGCGTACCACACTTTACTTCTGCGCCGCACAACAAAAATGTGCAGTCCGCAAGTCCTTATCTGCGGCCGCAAGTGAAATTATGCAGACCGCGGATCACTTTTCCAGCAAGCATGATCTAATTGTACACCTTCACTGTGTCCTATGGTTTATCCTTTACTTGTATGTCTCCTGTGTATTTTTGAACATTGAATTGCAACTAACAATCGCCTTTGCTTGATACAGACAATGGATCGATCCAAAGGACGAGGCGACACTTAAAAATGAAGAGGTGAACCTTCTCGGGGCCGAGGCAAAAGTGCCTTGCCCCTTGGCCAGCAAAAGACAATAAAAAAAAAGCACCAGCAGACAGAGGGAGAGGTGCAGACCTCTTCGAGACCAGCTCATATGTCCCGTCTAGGGAAGTGTCAGAGGGTAACTCAGCCTATGTGCAGGAGCAACCGGCCATACAGTCGAGGCCGCAAGGGTGATACCAGCTCAGGGATGAGCCGTCCTCATCTCATAGCACTTCCGAGGGATCGGAGAGTGCTAGTTAGGATTCTAAGCCATCGGCTACACCAGTTCCTGAGGCACAGGTTTCTGTACCAGTTCATGATATCCCCGATGATGACAGAGGGGGAGATGCTACAATTGTCGTCCTTGAAAGATCAAAGAAGAAACAGGTTTGGGAGGACTGTTTTGTCAGCCTGGCTGCCTTCACCAGCTTCCGTATATAGTGTCCAGTGAGGTCGCTAACTCTTTAGCGACAATTTCTGTTGAAGGATTTGGAGAGGTACAACCCAGCCATTTTGAGACAGTTCAGGGCTGGATGTCGTTTACCCAGAGTGTAGTGGATGCCAAAGAATACCTCGTCCATGAATTCTATGCCAATGTGGCTCATATAAAAAATGGGACTTATTTTAAATATTTGAGTCTCCGCATTCCAATCTTGTATACCATCTTCTCGAAAGTTGAAGTTGGTAAAGATATAGTGAATAAATCTGTCGGATTGTCACTTGACGGATTTGCTGCACATCGATATTACCATTATTTTGGAGATCATGTGCGAAGAAGAACTTTGGTGAAATGTGTTTCATTCTATCTCTTTTTCTGAATCCTTCCTTTAATTGGGCTATGGATGTCGTATTGTCTTCGTATAAAATTGTGAGTCATTTATCAAACCACATTTTTTTCAATGAAATGAATCAATGATCTCAACCACGCATTCCCTACTTGCTTCACGAATGGCTATTATCTCAACATGATTTGAAGAAGTAGCAATAATAGATTGCTTTGTGGAGTGCCATGATATGCCAGTACCTCCATATGTAAACACGTATCCGGTTTGAGATCGAGTTTATGAGGCTGAGATAAATAACTTGCATCTGCATAACCAACAATATTTGCACTACCTTTGTTAGCAAAGAATAAACCCATACCAAGAGTTCACTTTAAATATCTCAATATATGCTTAATCTCGTTCCAATGTCTCCGTGTAGGAGAAGAGTTATATCTTGCTAGTAAATTAACAGAAAATGTTATGTCAGACCTTGTAGAATTACCAAGATACATAAGTGCACCAATTGCACTGAGATAGGGTATTTTAGGAGTAAGGAGTTCCTCATCCTCTTCTGGAGGTCAGAACAGATCCTTATTCACTTCAAGTGATTGAACAATAATTGGTGTACTTAATGGGTGTGCTTTGATCGAGGTTCAAGATCCTCACTATCTTGTATAATTTTAAGTACAACATTATATGCAAAAATATTATCCACCACTATTTCAGAACGATTTAAATTAATCTCATCACCAGTAGAACTTATTAAAAGTTCCTCGCCCACTAAAGCCTCGGGTCCATTGATTTCTTCAGGAATCTCAGAACTAATCAGATCTTGGGTTTCTTCAGGATATCTCTTTATAGTATCATTTTGATCATTTATCGATTTTCTTGTTTTAGGATTTCGATCCTTAGCACCCAAAGGCCTAACCCCTTTCAGGCGTGCTTTCACTAGCTCTTATGCTAGTAGATGGTCTTTTCGGATATGCACATTCTCTATATGGATATGTGACTTAGTTATCCTTTTTAAATCAGTAAATGCGTCTTCCATTTAATTTGCTATATTCTGTAAATAGATGACCTTCTGGACCTCCTGATTACATATAGAGTACGTGGATCAAAATGAGATAAAGATGAAACTTTTCACACAATTTCTCTTTTGAGTTTCGTTTCCTCTCCCCCTAATCGTGAGAAATTTATTTCATCAAATCGACAATCTGCAATCGAGCACTAAATAAATTGCTCATCAATAGTTCAAGATAGCGAATAATAGAGGGTGATTCAAACCCAACATATATTCCTAACCTTCTCTGTGGGCCCATCTTACTGTGATATGGTGGTGCTACTCTCACATATACAACATATCCAAAATTTCGTAGATGAGTAATATTTGGTTCATCACCAAAAACTAATTATTGCGGAAAATATTTATTATAATATGTTGGTCCGAGATGAACAAGTGATGTTGCATGCAAGATAGCATAGCCTCAAATAGTAGTGGGCAATTTTGTTATCATAAGTAGTGGTCTTGCAATCAGTTGCAGGCGTTTAATAAATGATTCTGCAAGCCCATTTTGAGTATGAACATGAGCTACAGGATGTTTAACTTTTATTCTAATTGATAAACAATAATCATCAAAAGCTTGAGATGAGAATTTTTCAGCATTATCAAGCGCCAGGATGCCAATTGAATTATAGGATAATCTGAAAATTATGTCCTTAATCGAATTATTTGGGCTAATAGCTTTGAAAATGCTAGGATGTATCTATTAGGATCATAAAATATCTAAATAACCCACTGGGTGGGTGAATAGGTCTACATATATCCCCATGTACACGCTCTAAAAAGGCAAGAAATTCAATGCCAACCTTTATTGGTGATGGTCTAGTGATCATTTTTCATGATAACATGCATCACAAGAAAATTCATCATTTGTAAGAATCTTCAGGGTTCTTTAATGGATGCCCACTTGAATTTTGAATAATTCATCTCATCATTATTGATCGAGGATGGCCCAAGTGGCCATGCCAAAGCACAAAAGTATTTGAATCAGTAAACTTTTGGTTTACTATAGAGTGTGCTTCAACTGTACTAATCTTTGAATAGTACAATCCAAAAGATAAAGTTGGTAACTTTTCTACAATGTAGTTCTTGCAAGAAACATTCTTTGTAATACAAAGATATTCCACATTCACTTCATCTATCGTCTCAACATGATACCCATTCCGGCGGATATCTACAAAACTCAATAAGTTTCTTCGGGATTTGGAAGAGAACAATGCATTGTCTATAACAATTTTTGTTCCCTTAGACATAAATATAGTGGTTCTTCCGGAGCCTTAAATCAAACTTATATTATCAGAACTTGTAGAAACATTTGCCTTTTTTCCTATGCAAATAAGAAAAGTATTTCTGATCTTTGAATATGGCATGAGTTGTTCCACTATCAATAACACAAATATCTTCATGATTGGTCATTGATCCAAACATAATTTGAGGATTATCCATATTCCTCAAAATAAAATGACAGAAACAAAATAAACATTATAATAAACATCATTATCAAAGCATGACTTTTATTTATGTACAAGGATTACATTAACATAACCATACTATCTAATACAAACCATAATAATTAAAATATTTAAATTTCTACATAATCTTCACCGATTACATGACTTGTTTCTGCTTTTGGGAGTGCAAAGAAATCAGCTACATACAAATGCATGAAGTCAACATTATCTTCAGAAATAAAATTTGCTTCAGCATTTTTCTGTCTTCTTTAGGGAGGCTTGATAAAGCTCAACCAGGTGCTTTGGGGTACGATAGGTACGTGACCAGTGCACTTTTCCTCCACATCTATAGCATGTATTTTCTGTATTTGTCGTCTACACCGCTTCATTCTTTTGTTCCTTCCTTATCTACTGTTGGTGATGAGTAGGGTTTTGTTGGTGCATTATAATTACCATGATTAGAGTTTCTTCTCCTACCACGACCATGACCACGACCGCTTAGCTTGGTGGAAGTTTGTCTCATTCACTTCAGGGAATGGACAAGAACCAGTAGGTCGACTTTCATGGTTTTTAATTAATAGCCGATTATGTTGCTCGGTTATAAAGAGATGAGAGATAAGTTCAGAATACTTTTTGAATCCTATCTCTCGATATTGTTGTTACAGGAGCATATTCGAGGCATAAAAAGTGGTGAAAGTTTTCTCCAACATATCATGATCAGTAATATTATCACCATATAATTTAGCTAGCAAATAATTCTAAACATAACGGAATTATACTCACTAATAGATTTAAAATTGTGTAGCCTTAAATGAGTCCAATAATAACATGCCTAAAGAATGACCATCTTTAGATGGTCATTTCTGTCTTTCAAATTATTTCACAGTATAACTGAATCTTTGACTGTGAGATATTCCATTTTCAAGCCTTCATCAAGGTGATGGCTTAGGAATATCATTGCTTTGGCAAGACCTTGGTTTGATGTCTGATTTTTATCCTTGATGGTGTCTGGCAGACCCATCGCATCTAGATGAATTCCAGCATCAAGCATCCAAGACATGTAGCTTTTTCCTGATATATCCAGGGCTACAAATTCAAGTTTAGAAAGATTTGACATTATTTAAAAAAAAAAGTTCGTAACTTTGATACTTTCAAAGTATTTGCTCGAGATGGCAGAGTCTCATGCTAATAACGTGTTATAAAATAAATACTATAAAGTAAATTAACCAAAGACAAGTATATAGAGAGAATGATATATTATTCAACTTCAAACGGATGTACATAATGAACTGAAATCTCCTCTATTTTTAGAAGAAAGGAAGTTGTTGTGTAAGTTTCTACTGCAAGCTGATGTGTAAGGTGCTTGTAAGTTGCAATTGCAAGTTGATGTAAGTTGCCACTGCAAGTTGCTGTGTAAGCTGCTTGTAAGTTGCTACGGTACCAGCTATAGATAATCTTCTACAGGGGGTAATATTTATCTATAATGGAGTACCGAAATGATAAGCTTCTTCAGGAGGCTTATTTTTAGTGGAGTAATAAATAGATAAATATATTTACGGTGGAGTCCAATATGAATAAGTTTCTTGAGGAAGTTTATTTACAATGGAGTATTAAATGGACATCCACAATACAATATATTTAAACCATTATAGTCTGATGCACATGTTAGTATTTTTACTATTACCAAGGAATATAAGAACATCAAGATGCTTCACTCACTCCCAATGTGCACACCAATAAAATGATAAACATGACAAACAAATAAACAATGATAGAATCCTAATATACTTGCCATACTTTTGCAAAGAATTAAGGGATCTTTATGCATTTAGCCGGCTTGTTTCACTATTTATTCTTTTAGTCGGTATACATAGATTATATACTGATTATACATAGTTATACACATATTATATATTAATTATTTAAATATTATACATTCATTGGCTATTTTAGTTTAAGTAATTGTGTGAGCTGCTATTTAGGTTAAATCTTCAAGAATTAAATTGCTACAACTATCTAATAATCCATTCTACCCAAGTGATATACTTCAGAGCCAAAATTAAGTATCTGAGAGAAAGACTGAAACCTGAAAAAGGTATATGACCTAAATGAAGTTGTGAAACTTTAGGTCACTAAAACTGAAAGTAAACTAAACTAAATTGTTATAAATACTAACGCGAATATTGATTTTAAAGTGTCTGCGACTTCAATTGGTATGAAAAATAAGAGCTAATTAACAAGAAAAAAGGGAGAGAAGGAAACTTTTAGCTCCAAGCGTTTACAAAAAAAAAGAGATGTTAGAGGAGGGAGTAAAGGTGCACCAATTTGACAAATAAAGTGGACTATTAGTGCAACATGTGAGATAATAGGGATGATACTGAGTTAAACCCAAACAAGTCGGGGCCTTTTCTCCTAATCAGATTATAAGAAGGCCTTTTGGTCAGCCAAACAAGTAAAATAGCAGGAGCTAGCCAGTTTTCGGACTGGTAATTGAAAAATAGCAAGCGTTTACAAAGTCATTGAAAAATAGCCACTATTTTGCTGAAACACGAAAATTTCCAGCATAATATACTGGATTATGGAGTTCATGCCTAAAAACTTCCAGCACATTATATTGAAACTTCAGTTCCAGCATAATATACTGGATCACAGAGCTCTTGTGTATAAACTTCCAGCATATTATGTTGGAACTCCAGCACATTATGCTGGAATCTCATATGTAAAAAAATTAAAACTCCAGCATATTATGTTGAATTGCTTACTAATTTTTAAGGCAATTTTTGTTTAGATTTATCTTTACATAAACAAATAACTAAATTTTGATTAATTATAAAATTGTGGCTATTTTTCAATTAACAATTATAAATGTAACGATCCGACCGGTCGTTTTGAGTATTACAGCCATGTTCTCCCATTTTCTGCTCAATTTATCCTTTACAGTGGTTATGTGACTTACCGGGATAATTGGTTCGGGTCCGGTGAGGTTTTGAAATGAATTGAGACACTTAGTCTCTAAAATGAAAACTTAAGTTGAAAAGGTTGACCGGATATTGACTTATGTATAAACGACCCCCGAATAGAGTTTTGATGATTCCAATAGCTCCTTATGGTAATTTTGGACTTAGGAGCGTATCCGAAAAATTATTTGGAAGTCCGTAGATAAATTAGGTTTGAAATGGCTAAATTAAAAATTTATGTTTGAAAGTTTGACCGGAGAGTTGACTTTTTAATATCGGGGTCAAAATCCGATTCTGGAAATTGAAATATGTCTGTTATGTCATTTATGACTTGTGTGCAAAATTTGAGGTCAATCGATCTTGATTTGATAGGTTTCGGCATCGAACGTAGAAGTTGGAAATTCTTAATTTCATTAAGCTTTATGATCCATGGTTTTAGCATTGTTTGATGTGATTTGAGGTTTCGACTAAGTTCGTATGATATTTTAGGACTTGTTGGTATATTTGGTTGAGTTTCCGGGGGCCTCGGGTGAGTTTCGGATGGTTAACGGACTAAATTTTAGACTTGGAAGAAATCTGAATTTTTTGCTTTCTGATGCAATCGCACCTGCATAATTTGGCTCGTAAGTGCGAGCTCGCAAAAGCGAGCCTGGCATCACAGAAGTGGGAAGTCCGCTGAAGCGGACAGAACCTCGCAGAAGCGACAGCAAGGTCGCAGATGTGGAGGCAAGGGAAGCTGGCAAAACCGCAGAAGCGGACGCTTCACAGAAGCGAGTTCGCAGAAGCGGAAGCAATCGCATAAGTGGTTGGTTTCTCGCACCTGTGAGACCGCAGAAGCGGCTAAGTAAGTTGCAGGTGCGGAACCCCTCAACAATATACATTTCGAAGGGGTTCCGAGATTTGCCATTTTTGGACATTTTTAACACGGTTTTGGGGCGATTTTCAGAGGAAATTCACGGGAAAAGCTTGAGGTAATTCACTTGTGATCATTGTTGGTCAATAATATTGGATTATTATTGAGTATTTCGACTAGATTGCATGTTTTTTAGGTGAAATTAAATAATTTGGTCCTAGGGATTTCAAAATAAGAATTTAAGATTTGGAGGTTGAGTTGATGTCAGAATTTGGTATAGTTGGACTTGTGGTTGAATGTGCGTTCATATTTTGTAACTTTTGTGGGTTCCGAGACGTGGGCTCCACATGCAATTTTTGAGTGAAATTTTAGATTTTGTTGGAAAAGTAGTATTTTCATATGGAATTAATTCCAATAATTTGTATTGACTGAATCTAATTAATTGTGACTAGATTCGAAGCGTCTGGAGACCAATTCGTGAGGCAAAGGCATAGCAGAGTAAGGAATTACACTGTTTGAGGTAAGTAACACTTCTAAACTTGGTTCTGAGGGTATGAATCACTGAATTTTGTGTTATATCAATTGTTTGGAGGTGACGCACATGCTATGTGACGGGCGTGTAGGCGTGCACCATAGAAATTGTGACTTAAATAAATTCTATGGAGTTGTAAAATTTAATGAATCATGTTATTATCTGTGTATCCTCCACGTGTTAGAGAAATTGAGCCGAGGCTCGTATTAAAGATCATGTTTAAGCTACGTGCTGATACTTTGGGACCCATAGGGTCGTGCTGCTGTTGAATTTAATTATTTTAAAATATACATTTCATACTCAGTCATGTTCATCCATTGTGAGGATATTTATAGGATCAGGGCTGCCCACCTACAGCATGCCATATCGGCTTTACTATTATATGGATCGGGGTTGACCGCCTGCAGCAGGCCATATCGATTTTATATCACGCTTGGGCTGAAGGAGCCCATCCGGATTCTGCAACCCCCCCCCCCC